>WEDG01011155.1:54275-148299 GCA_017591395.1 Schistocephalus solidus
CTATGCCTACTGCTCTGGCCACTAAAACCGATTTGCGTACCATGTAAACACCCCATTTCGGTTCATCACTGGCAGGTTTAAAAGCATTTGCACGGCGAAGGCGTGTTTAACATATTTTCAAAACAAGCATAAATATTTTTATAATAAAGACACATTGAGCTAAGCCATCACCGCTTTATCTGTGTCTATTAATTTGTTTTGATTTTTAACGTGTAAGACCACTCGAAAATAAGATGATGACGATTTCATAGGTGTATTGATTACTCGAGTGTCAGACAGCGATACAAAGATGCCGGTTTTTCTAGCATGACTCGATGGTTATACTACTGTCCTTCGCTTGCCTAATTGATTTAACCGGTTCGTTCGTTCTCCCTCCACCGCCGCCGGCCCCCTGTAGGTTGACTTTGTGGACGCATACACCATACCGGCCAACAAAGAGCATTTATGCTCGCTCACCAAGGCCGACGTAATCGCCGGGGCGTTTACCATCCCACCTTCAAAATCACGAAGATCACCTTTCCGTATTCCTTCAAAGGAAGTTTTCGAGGCTGGTGGAAAACTGTGAAACAAAGGAAACGCCCCTCAGAAATAAAACGTCTTTTTGAGTACATGTTTTAATGACGATAAAACATTTGTATAAAGAATATGATACTGTTTTTACTTGATATTAAACTTATTTTACGTACATTGATCAAATCTATTTATTTTCGTGTGAAATGCTTTATCGAGAATCAGTAATAATTTCGAATGGTGAGATGTTCCTGAATTTAGTGAAATTTCATTTAATATGATCTTCCCTGCTCCTAGCATGGTATCGAGTCATTCGATGCTGAAATGCATGGCTTGGCTATTTCAAACAAATGATCTAACAAAAGATCCAAGGTTTTAACGTTTGACGTTGTGAATCACACGCGGCAGCTTACGCCTTATTACAGTATTTTGGAGTTCGGACAATTGCCATGTGAACAAATAACTCCTGTTTTAAACAACTGTCAGGCGGGCTTTTGAATTTGAGCCGCCATTTTTCTTTGCTTTTCATGCACGATGATATTTTTTGTAACTGGATACTCATCTTCTTATCTGTCTTTGATATTTTGATATTCTGCTGCCTTGTTTCTCTGAACCACGCTTATGAGTTCATCTCTACAGTACGTTGTACTTTTAACGACTGCTGAAAACTTTTGCCGAATAATTTCCACGGTGTCAGCTTGTTGCTTTTTCGGACAATGTGTCAGATTTTTAATCCTCTATACTCATCTCTCGTTTTTATCAACAAAATCGCACGTGGAGAAAACACCGCTGCGGTTGGGAAGTCGCCTTTGAGCGTCAACCGAAAGACAAACCGTAATTCCGGACTTCCTGTCGACTAATTTGTCGTTCGATATTCAAAAATCACGAGATGGGGCTACGTTATTGAAGGACACAGTAAGACTGAAGTGGATTTGTCGTCAAGAGACATGGTTAAATAGTGACATTGACGCTCAACTAGTAACCCCCAGTCCTTCTGCTGCTTTCGAGGCTGATGGAAAATCTTCATCCTCTATCAGAGAGTGATGGAGTGGCTTTTTCGGTTTTAACTGTAAGTCCTTATTTTTCGTACTCTGATGATTTGATAGACGTTATCGCTGTCAGATGTAAGCCCTGATTAATCGGGGTAGTAGTCTGAGTGCATATTAGAAACAAATGCTTCCTGATCAGTGGACGTCGGCGGGTAGGACGTGTTGGTGCTCTCCAAGGCATGGATGGGCCCAGTGTATTGTCGTCATTCCTAGGCTTAAAAATAATATTAAAAAGGTTCTTACTGCAGTATCGGTGTCGGTGCCAGCCAGACAGCCAGTCTCCGATTCTGGATCTTTTGGCCGGCGAATGAATTCTTCGTCATCTCCGGATGCTCGAGGTGAGCTGGCGTTGATATCAGATGGACACATGAATAACAGTGGAAACTTGCTTCCCTCTGTAGGCCCTTCCTACTCCTGGTTGGCTCCGGGCTGGAGAGGTCATCCGTCTCTTCAGCCTTTTTCGCTGACTTTTCTGCCCTTTCTAGGGTCAGGTCGTCAACCGGGTCTCTGACTGCGTAAGCTTTGGTGTTCTCAGGTAGCTGCAGATTATCCTGCGGTAGCAGCATCACGTGGCTTTGCATTTTATGGCCATGGGCTGACTGGTTCAGATCCACGAACCATGCTAGCACAGCAGCCACGCTTTGGTCATTTGCTAAACTCAACAACGCAGTACATCTACATACACCACACGAACAAGGGATACAATCAGTCATGAGTGGACTGAAAACTATCTACACTGTGTGTATGCAAACATTGAAAAGAAAATGTGTGAACAAACGACTTTTAACAAACAGTAAATATTTTGGAAACGTGTGCAACAAAGGAATGAGAAATCAAATGACCATCAAGGTTTAAAAAGGACATATTTACAGATAATGTCAGAAAGGGTTGCAGTCGAAAAGGCTACTTGCCAAATATGTGGCTTTAAACATGAAAAAGGCTGGAAAAGAAATGAATGTCGTAAAAAGTCGGGCAGTCAAAATGCGACGGTATTTTTATTCCAGTAGCCGAAAGAGATGTCAGTGCGCACGGTCTATCACTTATCAGGAACCACGTTATCAGGCACTTCAGTCGACAGCACTTAACCAATGTGAAAGATGGCAGGGAACTGCGTGGTAACTGTCAAGACCGTGGTACACCCTCATCGTCGTCCAACAGCATGGGTTATGCTTGGCAACTCGGACAGACGTCTTTCCGAAAATCGCCTATACACCTGTGGGGGCTACGTTTGTTGACCCTTTTATCGAATTACGAACAGATTTGAAAAGGAAAGACCAAAAAGGACATCCATAACACTCCAAACCGTCCCACATCTTCTGTGTAGATGAACTAAACTATGAAATGAGTAGCATATGACATTGGATACTTGAAACTTCATTACTGCCCCCGGTTTTTGGGACAGGCAGGCCGATTACCAAAATGTCTTTCAATTCGTCAGTGCAATCTATCAGAAAATTATCGAACGGCTCCGACTTGCCGAACCCCAAAAACACGCCTGCACAAACGGCTGTCCAGCTACCAGGTAGTTTTACCCGAGCAAGAATTGGTCAGAGGCATTGTCCTGATCCTGTAAACAACTTCATCCCCTCGATGTGCAACTGAAGTACCATTTCGGGAATTTAAGTTGCTCGCCGGCGGTTCAGTTCATCCAGCAAACCACGTCCAAGGCCCAGGTAGACATAGCTCCCCGATCTTCAGGACCTTGTTACTGCAGAGTACGTGGAGTACGCAGTAGCGTTCTTGAGTCTTTTGGAACTTCTGGATGGTAAGGTCGGAGCATATCCAAAAGGTTTAACGGTTACTAGCAGCATGTTCGTCTTAAGTGCTGAAACCTGCTCGTCACTGCTCCTCAAACGTAAAACAGTATCTTCCTTCTGACCAGTGTCATACGTTAAAACAATATTCATCTTCGTATCCTAAAATCGCTTACCTGCAGTCACAGGAGAGTGTTTACAAAGTTCACATATCCTGTCAACTGCGCTCGCTAGTCTGTATTTGTGGCCTACTATTCAACTCAAATGTTAGCCTGCACTGTATGCATCATCCAAATACCTACTGTATCGTCACTGCTCCTCAAAACGTAAAACAGTATCTGCATTCTGCGTGCCTCAACGGATGTGGTGTGAATGCATCATATTGTCTCATATGCGACAGAAGATTAACCTTAGCACGTGCTCTTGAAGCCTGTCACTTGTTGTAATTAGGCGCTCTACAAACTGGATACGGGATCAGCTGACCGCCTCGGAATGTTGTCAGTTTAAGCTTTCCACTAAACTGACCACTGAGTGAGCTAATTGCTTTGGGTCAACGGAGCGGCTAGACGCCGTGCGTGGGTTAAGCATTAAATAGAGGCGAGATGCCTCATCAGATACTGACCCAGATCAAATGTCTAATCACTTCAATTCACTCCCCTGGACACAAAACATAAATATACTAGTAGGAGTGAGACTGAGTCTGGGCTACCTTTTCCAAACTGTGACCGATGCTGACTCGTCTGAGCTGGCAGGTCACACTATAGTCAAAGCATGCGTGGATTCATCGTTAATTATTGAATTAGATACAAATTGTTCAACACGCCCTCATCTCAGAATTCCCAAATTACCTGTTCCATACATTCTGTCCAACGAATATCCCACATTTCTGTACGTTATTATGAAGAAGTCGTGTATTACTCACAAAATTGTACAATATATGTGGGTTTTTTATACATTTCATAAGCTACACAATGGTTCTTTGCGAATGGACATTTCACTATCTTAAAAAATCCTAATTAGAACACTTTTTAAACTTATAAGTGTTCTTTGGGTGTCAGAAAATTTTGATGATACGTGATTTGATGTGCAAAAACGGTACAAGGGAAAAATATTTTTATGTACGTTTTTCAGTAAAAGTATGGTGGAAGTTTTAGGGTATTGAACGGAACCGTACAAAATTCATGCAAAATAATTTATCAGTTTTTGTGGCCAGAATATTTAGGCACTACTCTGCATGATAATCAATTTTACAACGCTTGTTCACTAAGCTTTTCGGATTGAAAACCCATTTCAAAATTTTGGTTCAAATGTCATGTGATAACACATTCAACTTAAGTCCCGTCAGAAGGTGATCACCGGCTTATTAAAAGAAAGCTGGACTCAGGGTGCCCACCAAACAAATGTGGCATCCTTCTCTAAAATGTTGCTACAATGTGTGAGCAACTTGTAGTCATCATTCCGAATTCTGTATATAGACTGAAGCAGATGACCACGGACAGGTTTTCCATTCGCAACGAACTGGCCATATACTTCGAGGGGTAACTATGCCGAAAACTACGCTTAGGATGTTGTTGCTTTGAAGCTGATGAGCGCAGGACAATAATACAGTGTGCTTTTATGAAACCTTCACTAAACACAGGTGATTTTGAACCACAGCCGAACACGCAGTAGAACTTGGCAACGGCTTTCGCTAATATCAAAGCCTACACTAGCTTGCAAATAGGTTCTGGCTCAGATCCTTTCCTCTGAATGTTGTCACATGACGCCTCCCGTCTACATGACCTCCGATTGAACGAGGTTGGGCTGAGGTCAAATACGCGCCAAGACGGTGTGGGTGCTGCACGTGAGGTGGGGACGAAACGAATCGTCAGCCGGTGACAGATCTCATCCGCAGCCCGTTCGATGCCGCCACAAAGTGCGGGACAGAAGAAGAAGAAGAAGACGGAGAAGAAGAAGAAGAAGAAGAAGAAGAAGAAGGAGGAGGAGGAGGAGGAGAGAGAGAAGGGCGGTTTGGTTGGCGCGCCCTGCACAGCGAGTTGAGGACCGCCCCCACTTGATCTGGAAATAGGCCATGAGGCTCTCTCCTTAATGACTCCTTTTGGAATCTATCACCGATGAGGTTTGAACGGGTGCTGTTTGAGGCATATCAGCTAATGAGCCCCCACATGCGTGGTACATGGGTTTTGGGAGACTAAATTTACGCTCGAATAGAGCACCTGACCACATCTTCATTCAGTTTAAGCCCGTCTTGCAATTAACAATGGATAAATCTGCAAATGTCTGCACAGAATATTTTGATTGCGTGTTATTGGCGTTCATAGAATGTTAATTATTCACAAGGATAACAATTCAAGTGATTCACGCTGGCAAACAAGCTTCCGGCTGAATTAATATAGTTCATTTTCCAAGGCCTGATTCACCGGTCTACGTTTAATTTGGGTATTATAATATCCTTAGGCAAAACCACTACGCAAAGACTAAAAATGGTTTTTGGATGTTTCACAGCAAGAAAACGGAGAAGTGACAGTTAGGTACAGTTTAAATATATTATTACGACTAATATGTAGACTGTACTAGAGGTAAATTAAACGGGGATTTAGCACACTGGGGAATTCCTTTACGTCCTGCAATAAAGCAAATTAAAAAAATCGGTCTTCATTTCAAGTTTTAATGAGTCTGGAACATGATCTTGAGTCACATGGAATTATTGAATTGGCAGGCGTGTGTGTGATCAGTAAAATTTGTACACGTTCCAAATTCAAATATCAAGAGAAGAGTTCCTAGGCAAAATTTGATACATTTTCAGGTGTAGCAGCAGTCTTCCATCAGATGTGTCTTCTTAATCACAGAAGGTGTTTTGGCGTCATTCCTCCGTAGTTCTGGTTTCCTATCCTGTGTGTATGGAAATCGACTCCATACTGTTTATTTTGAAAAATTGTAACAATTTTGTTTACGTGAGTGAACAACAAGTGAAGTGCGTTGGATCATTAAGTAGGTAGAATTAGAAGGATCATGAGAGTTTGACCGATTAGTATTATATCTTTCTCGCTGTGAAGTGGAAGTATTATAGACATAGCATTCTCATGTTCTTTTAAAGAAGCTCGGATCATCAGCCTACAGAGCATGATCCCGGCAGCATTTTTCCAGTTTTTACGTCTATCGTCGTGTTGTATGGTGGTGCATGCTAATTTCGAAGGAGTAGCTTGGCATGTTTCTTGAGCAAATGCTGATCACATGCCATAACGACAGCTCCCGCACTCATCACAAAGTGCGACCCATAAAATTCACGCAAAAATGTGGTTGGCCAGCTGATACCTATTTATGCGTTCTGAAATCATAGGACATTCGTCTAAATTTTAGATGTTGACTTTCGCATCTGCTCTTTGTTTCTTTGTGGGATGTGTGCTCTGCTGTTGGAGTAAGTTCCTCGCTCCGTACATTTTATTCAAGCTTTGTGTCAGATAGCAGAAAAATTCATTTTCTCTTCTAACACCTGCGGTTTCAGCAACGGACGAATCTCATATTGTTGACCTTAGCTGGGAGCTCGAAGACGACCTGGAAGGATACGTGAAGAAGATCAAGACATTGACCGGATTCAGTGGGCGCCATTTCTTGCGCATTTCAGAGCTCAGTGTTGGCACTGTGAAGTACTGCATGTACCGGGAGGATGCTGAGTATTTGAACTACACATTTCTTCTTGTATGTGACCTGACATTTCGCAGTATTCAACTAGACATATTTTCCAATGTAAGCTCAAGCCTTCTTCAAGATTTGATATTTTAAATTTATGTATGATATTTTGGTTCATCTAATGGTTGGTTAACCTAAATCCCTCAAAACACAAAGAAGTAGAAAATCCTACAAGTGTAATGGATTACTCCAAGTGAAAGCATTTCATACTGTGCACAGTTCATGGGTGTTAGGCCATCAGTGAACGCAAAGGTAGCTTCAATATACCTCTATGCCTACTGCTCTACACAAAACCGATTGCAATATAAACACCCCATTTCGGTTCATCTACTGGCAGGTTTAAAAGCATTTAATGGCGAAGGCGTGTTAACATTTTCAAAACAGTATAAATATTTTTATAATAAAGCACATTGACTAAGCCATCGTTCCTGCTTATCTGTCTATTAATTTGTTTGATTTTTAACGTAAGATATCGAAAATAAGATGATGACGATTTCATAAGTTTATTGATATCAGTGTCGGGGACATGATACAAAGATGGGTTTTAAAGCATGACTCGATGGTTATACTACTGTCCTACGCTTGCCTAATTGATTTAACCTGTTCGTTCTCCTCCACCGCCGCCGCCGGCCCCTGTAGGTTAACTTTGTGGACACATACACCATACCAACAAAGAGCATTTATGCTCGCCACTACAAGGCCGACGTAATCGTCAGCGTTTACCATCCCACCTTCAAAATCAAGAAGATCACCTTTCCGTATTCCTTCAAAGGAAGTTTTCCGAGGCTGGTGGAAAACGTGAAACAAAGGGAACGCCCCTCAGAAATAAAACGTCTTTTTGAGTACATGTTTAATGACGATAAAACATTTGTATAAAGAATATGATACTGTTTTTACTTGATATTAAACTTATTTACCCGTACATTGATCAATCTATTTATTTTCTTGTGAAATGCTTTATCGAGAATCAGTAATAATTTCAATTGGTGAGATGTTCCTGAATTTAATTGGGAAATTTCATTTAATATGATCTTCCTGCTCCTAGCATGGCATCAGTCATTCGATGCTGAAATGCATGGCTTGGCTATTTCAAACAAATGATCTAACAAAAGATCCAAGGTTTTAACGTTTGACGTTGTGAATCACACGCGGCAGCTTACGCCTTATTACAGTATTTTGGAGTTCGGACAATTGCCATGTGAACAAATAACTCCTGTTTTAAACAACTGTCAGGCGGGCTTTTGAATTTGAGCCGCCATTTTTCTTTGCTTTTCATGCACGATGATATTTTTTGTAACTGTATACTCATCTTCTTATCTGTCTTTGATATTTTGATAATTTTTCGCTGCCTTGTTTCTCTGAACCATGCTTATGAGTTCATCTCTACAGTACGTTAGCACCTTTTTGAATGCACGAAAACTGAAAACTTTACCGAATAATTTCCACGGTGTCAGCTGTTGTACTTTTTCGGACAATGTGTCAGATTTTTAATCCTTCTATACTCACTTCATCTCGTTTTTATCAACAAAAATCTTTGCAGCGGAGAAAACACCGCTGCGGTTGGGAAGTCGCCTTGAAGCGTCAACCGAAAGACAAACTGTCAATTCCGGGCTTCCTGTCGACAATTTGTCGTTCGATATTCAAAAAAAATCACGAGATGGGGCTACGTTATTGAAAAAAGGACACAGTAAGACTGAAGTGATTTGTCTTCAAGAGACATGGTTAAATAGTGACATTGACGCTCAACTAATTAACCCCCAGTCCTTCTGCTGCTTTCGAGCTGATGGAAAATCTTCATCCTCTAGCAGAGGTGATGGAGTTGCTTTTTCGGTTTTAACTGTAAGTCCTTATTTTCGTACTCTGATGATTTGATAGACGTTATCGCTGTCAGATGTAAGCCCTGATTAATCGGGGTAGTAGTCTGAGGTACATATTAGAAACAAATGCTTCCTGATCAGTGGACGGCGGGGTAGGACGTGTTGGTGCTCTCCAAGGCATGGATGGGCCCAGTGTATTGTCGTCATTCCTAGGCTTAAAAATAATATTAAAAAGGTTCTTACTGCAGTATCGGTGTCGGCGCCAGCCAGACAGCCAGTCTCCGTTCTGGATCTTTTGGCCGGCGAATGAATTCTTCGTCATCTCCGGATGTCGAAGTGAGCTGGCGTTGATATCCAGATGGACACATGAATAGCAGTGGAAACTTGCTTCCCTCTGTAGGCCCTTCCTACTCTAGTTGGCTCGGAGCTGGAGAGGTCATCCGTCTCTTCAGCCTTTTTCGCCGACTTTTCTGCCTTTTCTAGGGTCAGGTCGTCCTTAAGGACTCTGACTGCGTAAACTTTGGTGTTCTCAGGTGGCTGCAGATTATCCTGCAGTAACTAGTCACGTGGCTTTGCATTTTATGGCCATATGACACAGTTCAGATCCACGAACCATGCTTTGGCCACAGCAGCCACGCTTTGGTCATTGCTAAACTCAACAACGCAGTACATCTACATACACCACACGAACAAGGGATACAATCAAGTCATAGTGGACTGAAAACTATTACAAACGTGTGTATGGAAAACATTGAAAAGAAAACGTGTGAACAAACGACTTTTAACAAACAGTAAATATTTTTGAAACGTGTGCAACAAAGGAATGAGAAATCAAATGACCATCAAGGTTTAAAAGGACATATTTACAGATAATGTCAGAAAGGGTTGCAGTCGAAAGGCTACTTGCCAAATATGTGGCTTTAAACATGAAAAGGCTGGAAAAAGAAATGAATGTCGTAAAAAAGTCACGTCAGTCAACAAACGGACGGTATTTTATTCCAGTAGCCGAAAGAGATGTCAGTGCGCACGGTCTATCACTTATCAGAACCACGTTATCAGGCACTTCAGTCGACAGCACTTAACCAATGTGAAAGATGGCAGGGGAGCTGCGGGGTAACTGTCAAGACCGTGGTACACCCTCATCGTCGTCCAACAGCATGGGGTTATGTTGGCAACTCGGACAGACGTCTTTCCGAAAATCGCCTATACACCTGTGGGGCTACGTTTGTTGACCCTTTTATCGAATTACGAACAATTTGTAAAAAAGATTCAAAAGGAAAGACCAAAAGATTATCCAACACTCCAAACCGTCCCACATCTTCGTGTAGATGAACTAAACTATGAAAATGAGTAGCATATGACATTGGATACTTGAAACTTCATTACTGCCCCGGTTTTTGGGACAGGCAGGCCGATTACCAAAATGTCTTTCAATTCGTCAGTGCAATCTATCAGAAAATTATCGAACGGCTCCGACTTGCCGAACCCAAAAACACGCCTGCCACAAACGGCTGTCCAACTACCAGGTAGTTTACCCGAGCAAGAATTGGTCAGAGGCATTGTCCTGATCCTGTAAACAACTTCATCCCCTCGATGTGCAACTGAAGTACCATTTCAGGAATTTAAGTTGCTCGCCGGCGGTTCAGCTCATCCAGCAAACCACGTCCAAGGCCCAGGTAGACATAGCTCCCGATCTTCAGGACCTTGTTACTGCAAGTACGTGGAGTACGCAGTAGCGTTCTTGAGTCTTTTGGAACTTCTGGATGGTAAGGTCGGAGCATATCCAAAAAAGGTTTAACGGTTACTAGCAGCATGTTCGTCTTAAGTGCTGAAACCTGCTCGTCACTGCTCCTCAAAACGTAAAACAGTATCTTCCTTCTGACCAGTGTCATACGTTAAAACAATATTCATCTTCGTATCCTAAAATCGCTTACCTGCAGTCACAGGAGAGTGTTTACGAAGTTCACATATCCTGTCAACTGCGCTCGCTAGTCTGTATTGGTGGCCTACTGTTCAACTCAAATGTTAGCCTGCACTGTATGCATCATCCAAATACCTACTGTATCGTCACTGCTCCTCAAAACGTAAAACAGTATCTGCATTCTGCGTGCCTCAACGGATGTGGTGTGAATGCATCATATTGTCTCATATGCGACAGAAGATTAACCTTAGCACGTGCTCTTGAAGCCTGTCACTTGTTGTAATTAGGCGCTTTACAAACTGGATACGGAATCAGCTGACCGCCTCGGAATGTTGTCAGTTTAAGCTTTCCACTAAACTGACCACTGAGTGAGCTAATTGCTTTGGGTCAACGGAGCGGCTAGACGCCGTGCGTGGGTTAAGCATTAAATAGAGGCGAGATGCCTCATCAGATACTGACCCAGATCAAATGTCTAATCACTTCAATTCACTCCCCTGGACACAAAACATAAATATACTAGTAGGAGTGAGACTGAGTCTGGGCTACCTTTTCCAAACTGTGACCGATGCTGACTCGTCTGAGCTGGCAGGTCACACTATAGTCAAAGCATGCGTGGATTCATCGTTAATTATTGAATTAGATACAAATTGTTCAACACGCCCTCATCTCAGAATTCCCAAATTACCTGTTCCATACATTCTGTCCAACGAATATCCCACATTTCTGTACGTTATTATGAAGAAGTCGTGTATTACTCACAAAATTGTACAATATATGTGGGTTTTTTATACATTTCATAAGCTACACAATGGTTCTTTGCGAATGGACATTTCACTATCTTAAAAAAATTCCTAATTAGAACACTTTTTAAACTTATAAGTGTTCTTTGGGTATGAAATTTTAATGATACGTGATTTGATGTGCAAACGGTACAAGGGAAAATATTTTTATGTACGTTTTCAGTAAAGTATGGTGGAAGTTTTAGGGGTATTGAACGGAACCGTACAAAATTCATGCAAATAATTTATCAGTTTTTTTGTGGCCAGAATATTTAGGCACTACTCTGCATGATAATCAATTTTACAACGCTTGTTCACTAAGCTTTTCGGATTGAAAACCTATTTCAAAATTTTGGTTCAAATGTCATGTGATAACACATTCAACTTAAGTCCCATCAGAAGGTGATCACCGGCTTATTAAAAGAAAGCTGGACTCAGGGTGCCCACCAAACAAATGTGGCATCCTTCTCTAAAATGTTGCTACAATGTGTGAGCAACTTGTAGTCATCATTCCGAATTCTGCATATAGACTGAAGCAGATGACCACGGACAGGTTTTCCATTCGCAACGAACTGGCCATATACTTCGAGGGGTAACTATGCCGAAAACTACGCTTAGGATGTTGTTGCTTTGAAGCTGATGAGCGCAGGACAATAATACAGTGTGCTTTTATGAAACCTTCACTAAACACAGGTGATTTTGAACCACAACCGAACACGCAGTAGAACTTGGCAACGGCTTTCGCTAATATCAAAGCCTACACTAGCTTGCAAATAGGTTCTGGCTCAGATCCTTTCCTCTGAATGTTGTCACATGACGCCTCCCGTCTACATGACCTCCGATTGAGTGAGGTTGGGCTGAGGTCAAATACGCGCCAAGACGGTGTGGGTGCTGCACGTGAGGTGGGGACGAAACGAATCGTCAGCCGGTGACAGATCTCATCCGCAGCCCGTTCGATGCCGCCACAAAGTGCGGGACAGAAGAAGAAGAAGAACGGAGAAGAAGAAGAAGAAAGAAGGTAGAAGGAGGAGGAGGAGGAGAGAGAGAAGGACGGTTTGGTTGGCGCGCCCTGCACAGCGAGTTGAGGACCGCCCCCACTTGATCTGGAAATAGGCCATGAGGCTCTCTCCTTAATGCCTCCTTTTGGAATCTATCACCGATAAGGTTTGAACGGGTGCTGTTTCGAGGCATATCAGCTAATGAGCCCCCACATGCGTGGTACATGGGTTTTGGGAGACTAAATTTACGCTCGAATAGAGCACCTGACCACATCTTCATTCAGTTTAAGCCCGTCTTGCAATTAACAATGGATAAATCTGCAAATGTCTGCACAGAATATTTTGATTGCGTGTTATTGGCGTTCATAGAATGTTAATTATTCACAAGGATAACAATTCAAGTGATTCACGCTGGCAAACAAGCTTCCGGTTGAATTAATATAGTTCATTTTCCAAGGCCTGATTCACCGGTCTACGTTTAATTTGGGTATTATAATATCCTTAGGCAAAACCACTACGCAAAGACTACAAATGGTTTTTGGATGTTTCACAGCAAGCAAACAGAGAAGTGACAGTTAGGTACATTTTAAATATATTATTACGACTAATATGTAGACTGTACGAGAGGTAAATTAAACGGGGATTAAGCACACTGGGGAATTCCTTTACGTCCTGCAATAAAGCAAATTAAAAAAAATCGGTCTTCATTTCAAGTTTTAATGAGTCTGGAACATGATCTTGAGTCACCTGGAATTATTGAATTGGCAGGCGTGTGTGTGATCAGTAAAATGTGCACACGTTCCAAATTCAAATATCGTGAGAAGAGTTCCTAGGCACAATTTGATACTTTTTCAGGTGTAGCAGCAGTCTTCCATCAGATGTGTCTTCTTAATCACAGAAGGTGTTTTGGCGTCATTCCTCCGTAGTTCTGGTTTCCTATCCTGTGTGTATGGAAATCGACTCCATACTGTTTATTTTGAAAAATTGTAAACAATTTTGTTCACGTGAGTGAACAACAAGTGAAGTGCGTTGGATCATTAAGTAGGTAGAATTAGAAAGATCATGAGAGTTTGACCGATTAGTATTATATCTTTCTCGCTGTGAAGTGGAAGTATTATAGACATAGCATTCTCATGTTCTTTTAAAGAAGCTCGGATAATCAGCCTACAGAGCATGATCCCGGCAGCATTTTTCCAGTTTTTACGTCTATCGTCGTGTTGTATGGTGGTGCATGCTAATTTCGAAGGAGTAGCTTGGCATTTTTCTTGAGCAAATGCTGATCACATGCCATAACGACAACTCTCGCACTCATCACAAAGTGCGACCCATAAAATTCACGCAAAAATTTGGTTGGCCAGCTGATACCTATTTATGCGTTCTGAAATCATAGGACATTCGGCTAAATTTTAGATGTTGACTTTCGCATCTGCTCTTTGTTTCTTTGTGGGATGTGTGCTCTGCTGTTGGAGTAAGTTCCTCGCTCCGTACATTTTATTCAAGCTTTGTGTCAGATAGCAGAAAAATTCATTTTCTCTTCTAACACCTGCGGTTTCAGCAACGGACGAATCTCATATTGTTGACCTTAGCTGGGAGCTCGAAGACGACCTGGAAGGATACGTGAAGAAGATCAAGACATTGACCGGATTCAGTGGGCGCCATTTCTTGCGCATTTCAGAGCTCAGTGTTGGCACTGTGAAGTACTGCATGTACCGGGAGGATGCTGAGTATTTGAACTACACATTTCTTCTTGTATGTGACCTGACATTTCGCAGTATTCAACTAGACATATTTTCCAATGTAAGCTCAAGCCTTCTTCAAGATTTGATATTTTTAAATTTATGTATGATATTTTTGGTTCATCTAATGGTTGGTTAACCTAAATCCCTCAAAACACAAAGAAGTAGAAAATCCTACAAGTGTAATGGATTACTCCAAGTGAAAGCATTTCATACTGTGCACAGTTCCTGGGTGTTAGGCCATCAGTGAACGCAAAGGTAGCTTCAATATACCTCTATGCCTACTGCTCTACACAAAACCGATTGCAATATTAACACCCCATTTCGGTTCATCTACTGGCAGGTTTAAAAGCATTTAATGGCGAAGGCGTGTTAACATTTTCAAAATAGTATAAATATTTTTATAATAAAGCACATTGACTAAGCCATCGTTCCTGCTTATCTGTCTATTAATTTGTTTGATTTTTAACGTAAGATATCGAAAATAAGATGATGACGATTTCATAAGTTTATTGATATCAGTGTCGGGGACATGATACAAAGATGGGTTTTAAAGCATGACTCAATGGTTATACTACTGTCCTACGCTTGCCTAATTGATTTAACCTGTTCGTTCTCCTCCACCGCCGCCGCCCGCCCCTGTAGGTTAACTTTGTGGACGCATACACCATACCAACAAAGAGCATTTATGCTCGCCACTACAAGGCCGACGTAATCGTCAGCGTTTACCATCCCACCTTCAAAATCAAGAAGATCACCTTTCCGTATTCCTTCAAAGGAAGTTTTCCGAGGCTGGTGGAAAACGTGAAACAAAGGGAACGCCCCTCAGAAATAAAACGTCTTTTTGAGTACATGTTTAATGACGATAAAACATTTGTATAAAGAATATGATACTGTTTTTACTTGATATTAAACTTATTTACCCGTACATTGATCAATCTATCTATTTTCGTGTGAAATGCTATATCGAGAATCAGTAATAATTTCAATTGGTGAGATGTTCGTGAATTTAATTGGGAAATTTCATTTAATATGATCTTCCTGCTCCTAGCATGGTATCAGTCATTCGATGCTGAAATGCATGGCTTGGCTATTTCAAACAAATGATCTAACAAAAGATCCAAGGTTTTAACGTTTGACGTTGTGAATCACACGCGGCAGCTTACGCCTTATTACAGTATTTTGGAGTTCGGACAATTGCCATGTGAACAAATAACTCCTGTTTTAAACAACTGTCAGGCGGGCTTTTGAATTTGAGCCGCCATTTTTCTTTGCTTTTCATGCACGATGATATTTTTTGTAACTGTATACTCATCTTCTTATCTGTCTTTGATATTTTGAAATTTTTTCGCTGCCTTGTTTCTCTGAACCATGCTTATGAGTTCATCTCTACAGTACGTTAGCACCTTTTTTGAATGCACGAAAACTGAAAACTTTACCGAATAATTTCCACGGTGTCAGCTGTTGTACTTTTTCGGACAATGTGTCAGATTTTTAATCCTTCTATACTCACTTCATCTCGTTTTTATCAACAAAAATCTTTGCAGCGGAGAAAACACCGCTGCGGTTGGGAAGTCGCCTTGAAGCGTCAACCGAAAGACAAACTGTCAATTCCGGACTTCCTGTCGACAATTTGTCGTTCGATATTCAAAAAAATCACGAGATGGGGCTACGTTATTGAAAAAGGACACAGTAAGACTGAAGTGATTTGTCTTCAAGAGACATGGTTAAATAGTGACATTGACGCTCAACTAATTAACCCCCAGTCCTTCTGCTGCTTTCGAGCTGATGGAAAATCTTCATCCTCTATCAGAGGTGATGGAGTTGCTTTTTCGGTTTTAACTGTAAGTCCTTATTTTCGTACTCTGATGATTTGATAGACGTTATCGCTGTCAGATGTAAGCCCTGATTAATCGGGGTAGTAGTCTGAGGTACATATTAGAAACAAATGCTTCCTGATCAGTGGACGGCGGGGTAGGACGTGTTGGTGTACTCCAAGGCATGGATGGGCCCAGTGTATTGTCGTCATTCCTAGGCTTAAAAATAATATTAACAAAGGTTCTTACTGCAGTATCGGTGTCGGCGCCAGCCAGACAGCCAGTCTCCGTTCTGGATCTTTTGGCCGGCGAATGAATTCTTCGTCATCTCCGGATGTCGAAGTGAGCTGGCGTTGATATCCAGATGGACACATGAATAGCAGTGGAAACTTGCTTCCCTCTGTAGGCCCTTCCTACTCTAGTTGGCTCGGAGCTGGAGAGGTCATCCGTCTCTTCAGCCTTTTTTCGCTGACTTTTTCTGCCTTTTTCTAGGGTCAGGTCGTCCTTAAGGACTCTGACTGCGTAAACTTTGGTGTTCTCAGGTGGCTGCAGATTATCCTGCAGTAACTTGTCACGTGGCTTTGCATTTTATGGCCATATGACACAGTTCAGATCCACGAACCATGCTTTTGGCCACAGCAGCCACGCTTTGGTCATTGCTAAACTCAACAACGCAGTACATCTACATACACCACACGAACAAGGGATACAATCAAGTCATAGTGGACTGAAAACTATTACAAACGTGTGTATGGAAAACATTGAAAAGAAAACGTGTGAACAAACGACTTTTAACAAAGAGTAAATATTTTTGAAACGTGTGCAACAAAGGAATGAGAAATCAAATGACCATCAAGGTTTAAAAGGACATATTTACAGATAATGTCAGAAAGGGTTGCAGTCGAAAGGCTACTTGCCAAATATGTGGCTTTAAACATGAAAAGGCTGGAAAAAGAAATGAATGTCGTAAAAAAGTCACGTCAGTCAACAAACGGACGGTATTTTATTCCAGTAGCCGAAAGAGATGTCAGTGCGCACGGTCTATCACTTATCAGAACCACGTTATCAGGCACTTCAGTCGACAGCACTTAACCAATGTGAAAGATGGCAGGGGAACTGCGTGGTAACTGTCAAGACCGTGGTACACCCTCATCGTCGTCCAACAGCATGGGTTATGTTGGCAACTCGGACAGACGTCTTTCCGAAAATCGCCTATACACCTGTGGGGCTACGTTTGTTGACCCTTTTATCGAATTACGAACAATTTGTAAAAAAGATTTAAAATGAAAGACCAAAAGATTATCCAACACTCCAAACCGTCCCACATCTTCGTGTAGATGAACTAAACTATGAAAATGAGTAGCATATGACATTGGATACTTGAAACTTCATTACTGCCCCGGTTTTTGGGACAGGCAGGCCGATTACCAAAAATGTCTTTCAATTCGTCAGTGCAATCTATCAGAAAATTATCGAACGGCTCCGACTTGCCGAACCCAAAAAAACACGCCTGCCACAAACGGCTGTCCAACTACCAGGTAGTTTACCCGAGCAAGAATTGGTCAGAGGCATTGTCCTGATCCTGTAAACAACTTCATCCCCTCGATGTGCAACTGAAGTACCATTTCAGGAATTTAAGTTGCTCGCCGGCGGTTCAGTTCATCCAGCAAACCACGTCCAAGGCCCAGGTAGACATAGCTCCCGATCTTCAGGACCTTGTTACTGCAAGTACGTGGAGTACGCAGTAGCGTTCTTGAGTCTTTTGGAACTTCTGGATGGTAAGGTCGGAGCATATCCAAAAAGGTTTAACGGTAACTATCAGCATGTTCGTCTTAAGTGCTGAAACCTGCTCGTCACTGCTCCTCAAAAGGTAAAACAGTATCTTCCTTCTGACCAGTGTCATACGTTAAAACAATATTCATCTTCGTATCCTAAAATCGCTTACCTGCAGTCACAGGAGAGTGTTTACAAAGTTCACATATCCTGTCAACTGCGCTCGCTAGTCTGTATTGGTGGCCTACTGTTCAACTCAAATGTTAGCCTGCACTGTATGCATCATCCAAATACCTACTGTATCGTCACTGCTCCTCAAAACGTAAAACAGTATCTGCATTCTGCGTGCCTCAACGGATGTGGTGTGAATGCATCATATTGTCTCATATGCGACAGAAGATTAACCTTAGCACGTGCTCTTGAAGCCTGTCACTTGTTGTAATTAGGCGCTTTACAAACTGGATACGGGATCAGCTGACCGCCTCAGAATGTTGTCAGTTTAAGCTTTCCACTCAACTGCCCACTGAGTGAGCTAATTGCTTTGGGTCAACGGAGCGGCTACACGACGTGCGTGGGTTAAGCATGAAATGGAGGCGAGATGCCTCATCAGATACTGACCCAGATCAAATGTCTAATCACTTCAATTCACTCCCCTGGACACAAAACATAAATATACTAGTAGGAGTGAGACTGAGTCTGGGCTACCTTTTCCCAACTGTGACCGATACTGAATCGTCTGAGCTGGCAGGTCACACTATAGTCAAAGCATGCGTGGATTCATCGTTAATTATTGAATTAGATACAAATTGTTCAACACGCCCTTATCTCAGAATTCTCAAATTACCTGTTCCATACATTCTGTCCAACGAATATCCCACATTTCTGAACGTTATTATGAAGAAGTCGTGTATTACTCACTAAATTGTACAATATATGTGGGTTTTTTATACATTTCATAAGCTACACAATGGTTCTTTGCGAATGAACATTTCGCTATCTTAAAAAACATTTCTAATTAGAACACTTTTTAAACTTATAAGTGTTCTTTGGGTAGGAAATTTTGATGATACGTGATTTGATGTGCAAAACGGTACAAGGGAAAATATTTTTATGTACGTTTTCAGTAAAGTATGGTGGAAGTATTAGGGGTATTGAACGGAACCGTACAAAATTCATGCAAATAATTTATCAGTTTTTTTGTGGCCAGAATATTTAGGCACTACTCTGCATGATAATCAATTTTACAACGCTAGTTCACTAAGCTTTTCGGATTGAAAACCTATTTCAAAATTTTGGTTCAAATGTCATGTGATAAAACATTCAACTTAAGTCCCGTCAGAAGGTGATCACCGGCTTATTAAAAGAAAGCTGGACTCAGGGTGCCCACCAAACAAATGTGGCTTCCTTCTCTAAAATGTTGCTACAATGTGTGAGCAACTTGTAGTCATCATTCCGAATTCTGCATATAGACTGAAGCAGATGACCACGGACAGGTTTTCCATTCGCAACGAACTGGCCATATAATTTGAGGGGAAACTATGCCGAAAACTACGCTTAGGATGTTGTAATGGATTACTCCAAGTGAAAGCATTTCATACTGTGCACAGTTCATGTGTGATAGGCCATCAGTGAACGCAAAAGTAGCTTCAATATACCTCTATGCCTACTGCTCTACACAAAACCGATTGCAATGTTAACACCCCATTTCAGTTTAAAAGCATTTAATGGCGAAGACGTGTTAACATTTTCAAAACAGTAGAAATATTTTTCTAATAAAGGACATTGACTAAGCCATCGTTCCTGCTTATCTGTCTATTAATTTGTTTGATTTTTAACGTAAGATATCGAAAATAAGATGATAACGATTTCATAAGTTTATTGATATCAGTGTCGGGGACATGAAACAAAGATTGGTTTTAAAGCATGACTCGATGGTAACACTACTGTCCTACGCTTGCCTAATTGATTTAACCTGTTCGTTCTCCTCCACCGCCGCCGCCGCCGACCCCTGTAGGTTAACTTTGTGGACGCATACACCATACCAACAAAGAGCATTTATGCTCGCCACTACAAGGTCGACGTACTTGTCAGCGTTTACCATCCCACCTTCAAAATCAAGAAGATCACCTTTCCGTATTCCTTCAAAGGAAGTTTTCCGAGGCTGGTGGAAAACGTGAAACAAAGGGAACGCCCCTCAGAAATAAAACGGCTTTTCGAGTACATGTTTAATGACAATGAAACGTTTTTCAGGGAAAGCCATATTATCTTTAACTTGCGTAGCTACCTGGTATACTATCGAAAATTGCGAGTGGAGAACTTGTGCCGCTCAATTGTCTTCATTTACAAAGAAAAATCAAGAAATATTTATTTTTAGGACGAAGACCTTTCCGATTTCTGGAAGTCGAATAAGGAATATCCTTTCGGTGCTTTCGATAATCTCTGGTATTTTTTTGGTACCTGCAAAACGCATACCAGAACTAGTAAGAATTGTATCTGTCCGTTGACGGTTCTAGCGGGCTGTGTTGCCTAGATCGATTGATGAACGCTCACTGATCGGTTACGGAACTCACTCGTTACGTTCTGCCTTGGAGCTAACTCTCGAGCTCCGCCATCAGCCTCACAGCGACTTGTAGTATAGACAGATGAACAGAGCTGACAAGGACATGAGAGACTGAAATGGCCATTTCTGGCTTATTAGCCATTATGAGTCAGTCCTACGCATTCCCATTCCCGAGGCACCATAACCCCAAAATATCTCAGTCACATCAGGACGCCGGCTCATTAACGGGCTCAGTTTCTCGTGGTTTTCAAAAATTACGCTCCATAAAAAATGACTACTTAAGTATTAGTTATTCCCGTTGATTTTTGATGCCCATCACGCGCACGCCTATACGAATATCCATATAAATACGGTTACGTAGGAGGCAGTTGACTAGATATGTTCTCTTATAAAATGGCTTGCTAGTCATTAGGCCTCGTTATAACCTTGCCTTAAAGGAGATGCGATCACTCGAATAACCAGTTTATTGGCCTGACGTGTTGGATTCTCACATGAACCCATCATCAATGTCAGTCGCAGAAGAGGGTAATAGAGGGCACAACGAGCGCAGTATTTATAGCACGCAGTTGCCATGCCAACATACGTCTAAATCATTAGCAGCTATCGTATCTTCTTCGTCTTCTGCTTCTGAACTGCTTCCTAAATCTCTCCTATTCGCTTCTATAGGTTACGTCGAACACTTAGAAGTGCTGCTTATATCAGCAAAAGCTCCGTTTCCGAAGAAGTGTGCACTTGAAGTCTGTGTCCTAATCGCTGCTGTTTCATATCTTCAGAAATTCATCGCTGACTTTGAGTAAATCTGTCTGAACTAAGCTTTATAGGCGCAGACCGAATGTTGTTATAAGTATATAAGGTAAAGTTCATCAGCGGGTAACCGCGCAATGTCCATTAAACTGCTAACGGGCAGCCAGTAGTATAAACTGAGGTAACACGGTACACCATATTGACAGCACAGGTACTAGGTAAAAGTCCAGACATGCGTTTTTCGCCGATAATCTGTTGCCGCATGACACAGCAGTGAGGGGTTCACGTCATAAGTGCATCCCCAAGTAATCCCATGCGCTTTCTGGTGGATACTCCTAAAAATATAAGCCACTATTCCGACAGAAGGAGCTGGTTCAGACAGTA
The DNA here is from genome assembly GCA_017591395.1 of Schistocephalus solidus. Taxonomy (NCBI): domain Eukaryota; kingdom Metazoa; phylum Platyhelminthes; class Cestoda; order Diphyllobothriidea; family Diphyllobothriidae; genus Schistocephalus; species Schistocephalus solidus. Next base: position 75,808 of record WEDG01011155.1, read on the forward strand.
GCCTCTGAATGTTCTCACGTGACGCTTTTCACCCACACGATCTCCGAGTGTGCGAGGTGTTGGCAGGGGCAACTAAGCGATTAAACTGTGTGAGCAACATGTGATCTGAGGGCGAACTTACTCATCAGATGTTTTGACAGATTTCAGTTCAGCTCGGTGTCAAAAAATGGGAACCCGTCAAAGACAAGGGAAACCGGAATGGACATTTCTGGCTAATTAGCCATCATCAGCCGGTCATACCCAATCCCAAGTGTGGACCACCTGGGATTCAAACCCGCGAACTTTGGAAATTGAGTAGAACGCGCAACTATTGAGCCACGGGCCCGTTGTTTTGTCGGTTATAGTCAACATCTGAAGCAGATGCTTACAACCAAATGCTTCCTTTGCAATGAACTAGCCAAGTATTTTGAGGGGTAAATATGACGAAATCTACGCTAGGTGTGTTGTCGCTTCTAAGCTGATGACCGCCGGACCATTATAAAGTGTGCATTTATGAAACCTCTACTAAACACCGGTGATGTTAAACCACATCCAAACGCTAAGCAACGTCCTTCTGTCATCCATGACGCCTCCCGTCTACATGACCTCCGATTAAGCTAGGTGTGACTGAGGTCAACTAGGCGGCAAGACATTGTGGGTGCTGCACGTGAGGCGGAGACGAACCGAATCGCCAGCCGTTGACAGATCTCATACGCAGCCCGTTCGATAACCCACAACGTGCAGGAGAGAAGAAAGAAGAAGAAAAAGAAGAAGAAGAAGAAGAAGAAGAAGATGGGAATGGTGGTTTTTTCGGAGTGGCCTTCACAGTGGGAGAAAGAGAGCCAGTCGAGGACTGTTTCCTTGTGATCGAGAACAAGGCTATGATGCTCTCTTCTTCTTGGTTGAGCTGAAAGTAAAAGAGGAACCATTCCTTGGAGGCACCATGGCCCCGTGCATCCCACGTTGACCCATTCATTAGTGCAGGGACGAACTAGTAGGGTTATTTTGCAAGGGCCATGAAGGTACATACGGGGCAAGCGAACCAGTAAAATCAACTGGACTTTTCCAGCAGCAAATGCCACTTAATCCATTTGCCTCACTTGTGAAAAACTCGGCGGTCTCGGTGGAATCGGAACCCAATTTAGCAAGGGGGAAGGCTTCAGTACAGCCAACGCTCTAGCCAACTGAGCTACGAGGCCCAACCGGGAGCCGTGAGGTTAATCAAACTTGGGTCAAGTTACCCACCCAGCCTACTCAATGTATGGAATCTACTAATTTAGATGCAGCAAGTTGACTGCCCATGCAGGATTTCCTGAGCACCAGATGAATACCAAGCACAATTAACTAGCTGAAGTTTTTGACATATTGACATATATTTATTCAAACCCATACCAGCAAGGGGAAGGTTTAAGTATATCCAACGCTCTAATCACTTCAGTTACCAGGCCCTACAGGGAGCCGTGACCTTTGTCACACTTGGGCTATGTTACCCGCAGAGCATACTGCAACTAATGGTTTCATGATCCCACCCAAACTCCACTGGATAAAATAGTCACGTAAATGCCATTGCAAGCTCAAAGTGATGATACAAGCGAAAATGCGAGTCGTAGGAAGTAATTGAGAAGAAGTAGGATTCCAACCCTAACATATATTCAGAGACAGTATCAGATACGGGTTATTTGTACACAGGGAGATGCAGTATTTATAGGATGCAGTTACTATACTACTGCATGCCTATGGCATTTTACGGCTCCCCATTCATCGACAATGACTGCGCTATGCTGAGCTATTCGTTTGATTGCCAACATGCGAGTTGTTATCACCAGTGTTGGATGTTGGCGTGACGATTGCTTAGCCAGCTGGCTCACCGGTACTGGCGTTGTGAAATGTGTTCGTATGAGCGCTCCCCGAGCGGCCGATTGCTCTGGCCAAACTGAGTTGGGTAGGTTATCGCACTTGTTAATAGACGGGAGCCTGTAAAACACGACTCAAGCAACACATGACTCACGCGATTAACACCTCTCGCGAGAATTTCAGCCTCTTCGAACGTGAATTTGTGGCCTGTTCTCGCCTAATGAGCCAGGACTTGAGAACTTTACATCATTCCGCTACACTGCTGGCGCGTGTTCGGCAATTCGCATTCGGGGCAGTCTTCCCGATTCTCCGGTGCCTGCAGCTGCACCAGATACGATAAATGGCCCCAGATGTTTCTTGCCATGTCAGTGGATCTTTTGATCTCACTACCTGATGCCGAATGGTGGCCTCCGGTATGTGTGCGACTCCAAATCCAAGTATTTCGAGAAGGTGGCTGACGGCGTCGGTGATGTTTTTGACATACAGAATCATTCGCCACTATTTAGGTTCGGTGCGATTTGGAGCTCGTTTCATTTGCGCATGCACCGGTTGACGAAGTTACACAGGCAGTCATTTTCTCTGAACACCCATCGAAGATATTTTAATTCGGCAACCTTGTTTTCCGGTTCACCGCAATGCATCTCAACACTCCGATGCAGCGTCTTTGCGCAACTGGGGTTTTGAGTGATTGGATGGTTGCTGGGTTCCCTAAACGGGCCACGTGGTAGAGGCGTTGAACCAACACAGGGGCCACATCAGGGCATGGCATGCGTTATTCGGGTTGCGCTCTGCTAACAAAGACCGAACATGGGAGGTGTGGTGGCACGCCTAGGGGCGGCTAGGACTTAGAGAACCCGGCCACGCCAGCCACCTGCGTCCTCCCCCGCCTCCGGTCTTCTTGACTCTGTCTTGACACCGGGCTCAGGTGGGGGAGGAGGAGAGAGTGTGGTCGATGCAGCGCAAGTCTAATATCACTTTAAACTAAATCATGCGCAAGTCATCGTCTCTGCTCTAATTTCCCATGGAGCATACGGTGGACATCGTCGGACTACGATGGTTGAACTGTCATGTGTGTGTGCGTCTTCTGCGAATCCATCGCACGGAGTCTGGGGAATCAGCGCCTGGGGCTCCGACATACAGTCGACGTGCCCGCCTCCACTGCCCTCACTGCTCCCGCACATTCACACACCACATGGGCCTACTCGGACACATGCTTATTCACAAAAGCCTGTGGTAAACCACCGAAGGCTAGGCTACATCAGCACACACTATCTACACCAATTCATCGACAACACCCTCACAATCACCATGTACCTGAGTATATAACGGTTTCCTAGAAACCGTGGCTGGGAAGGCTGCCAATCTGACGCATACAGCAGACCACGCCATCGGCTCAGTGTATGTGCTGTGTGTGTCGAGTGACTAACCAGTGGACTGGGAGTCAGACGGCGCTGGCTGCTCCATATCCCCTGAGTTAGTGAATCCTGGTGTGTGCGTTATGGGGGGCAGGTCGTGCTGTGGCGCGCGAAGTTGGGTACGCCGATCCGTCAGCCAATGTGCCCACTCCCACATCAGGCAAATGACCGGCTCGGACAGTAGTTTGACTGTGGGGGTGGGGAAGAAAGTGAGGTTAACAGCTCAGCGCATGTTCCTTACTATAAACAATCTGACGCGCTTGAAACTATCACGGTGCGCTAAAAGCCGTGGCTTGGAAGGTTGCCAACTGACGGGATAACTCGGACCCCGTGGTCAGCCCAATGTGTGTTTTGCGTGGAGTGGCTGACTGGCGGACTGAGAGTCAGGTTGCAATGGCTCCTTCTTAATGTGGCCTTTATGGCACTCCCACTTCGTGGGATCCGAGCCAGGTGTGGTGGTACGCCCAGGCGCGGATCCGGCCGCTCCATTCACCTGCGTCCTCTCCCGCCTCCGGTCTTCTTGACTCTGTCTTGACACCGGGTTCAGGTGGGGGAGGAGGATAGAGTGCGGTAGCTGCAGCGGAAGGCTACTATCACTTAAAACTAAATCACACGCAAGTCACCGTCCCTGCTCCACTTTCCCATGGAGCATACGGTGGACATCGTTGGACTTCAACGGTTGAACTGTCGTTGATGGTTGCTGTTGATGTTCAGTTCCTGCATCGTATTTAGCGCTTTCCTGAGCACATTTGTCTTTAGGCTACCACAATCTTTGCGACAGTGGAAGTCGAGGAAGTCGAGGAAGGCCAGTTGGTTTTTTTCTTCCACCTCCATCGTAAGTTGTATGTCCAGGCGTAAATATATGAACCCTTTTAACACCCAATTTGGGAGACCACGCATCACTGCTTACCATGGTCAGTTGGGTAGATTGTGATGCACAGGTGTCACGCCATTCAGGCGAACGCATATTCCGATGGCCGAGCAATCACCTTGCTAACCTCCAACACTGGGGACGAATTTTCAGCAGATAACTACCTGCATGGCGGCTATAAAACAATTATCGTACCAGAGTGCAGACACCATCGACGAATAGGGAGCCGGTAATTGCCATAGGCGGGCAGTAGAATAGCGACTGCATCCTTTAACTACTTCAACTCCCTGTGTACGAATTACCCGTATCTGATACAGTCCCTGAATAAATGTTAGGGTTGGAATCCGAAACCTCAGGCAAATAAAGCTGTTGACCCAGTGATCGCATCTACTTCTTCTCAAGTTCAAAGAGTGTTTGCTTAAATACTCGGAGATGTTTTACTTAACTCCATGTACTAAATAGCCGCCGAATAAACCGAGGGAAACATTTTTAAGTTCGACAATGACTGAGTGGAAATAATTTCGATAAATAAATATCTGCAGTTGTGCCTTCATGCCTCAAATGATGGACTGAAAATAAACTGCACCAAGTTTATGGTTCATTGCTATTCCCTACAGGGTCAAACATGGCAAAAAAATGGGTAGTCATGAAATTCAAGGGAAGTTTGCACAGAATAGAACTTTTCTTATTCACAAGAATAACACTTCAATCGATTCACGTTGGCGAACACACGTCCTCTTGAATATATATTGGTCATTTTTGACGTCTGATTCGCTGGCTTACGTTTGCTATCGGTATTATAATGTCCTAAGGCACATCCACTACTTAAAGATGACAAATATTTTTTGGAATGTTATGCTAAAAGCAAAGTGAGAAGAGACATGCGGGTACATTTTATATATGTTTTTACGGGTAAATTGTAGGCTGTACTTCAGGTAAATAATAATAATAATAATAATAATAATAATAATAATAATAATAATAATAGTTGTATTTAATACCGGTTTACAGGCATTGTCAGGTGAAATATTCAGTGGGTAGAGGCTGGCAGTGAAAAAAACTCCTGAATATATATCATTATAAGTGTTTTTCCTATTTTCATGTTATTCAGGAGAAAAAACTGCCGCCTGTAAGGATGAAAGCAATTCAGATCAGGGAAGGGCTAACACAATTGCAGTCTGTATGCATTCTCTGTCTTTGGCAAGAAAGCATCCGTGTGCGGTCGCTTACTGTCTGCCGAAGAAGTCAACGGGTGCAGGCTGCAGAGACGGTGCCGTATCCCTCAAGATAACACCTGGGATCGAGTTCAGATGCCGCGCACTCCGTCGAACAGGAAAAACAGATTCTACCGTGTCGGCGCCCAGAATTCTTGGAAAATGTTCTAAATGCAAAAAACTAGTAATGGTAATCTTAAACAAAGAATAACTCCGTTGGACTTTTATATTATGGGGAAGTTTATTCCACATGGCCATGGCGTTTATCGAAAAGAACCGTCGATACTTAACTGTGCGAGCTAATGGAAGAAATAAAAAGACATTGCGATGACTGCTGCGCCGAGGATGGTCAAGCTGCCTCACAGTGATAAGGGGATTAAATGTACGATTATTCAAAAAGCTTAAAAAGCAAAAAAATAGTCCCTTCTGCACTCGGCGAAACCATAAGGGATCAATGTTAACAAGGCCACACCGTTCTTGATACGACAGATTACGGTGCTCCAACGATAAAATTCGTTTCGTGAAGAAGTGTTGGACCGATTCTATTTTCTTCCGTTCGCTAGCGCGCAGAAGGCTAAATAGAAACGAGCAGTATTCCAGGCCAGGTCTAACGTACATTTTATAAAGGCGAAGTCTAATATCAATAGTTTTAAAATTTCGGAGGATAAACCCGGCAGTTCTGCGTGCTTTGGAGACAATCAGGGCGCAATGCTCTGAAAGATTGAGACCGTTGGAATATGATATGCCCAGGTCCTTAACAACGCCAGGTACATTTATATCGTGGCCTTTAGGATATTTTGAAAGTAGGTCGAGTGTTTCGAAAGAGGGGCAGAATTGTTAGTTGTCGCAGTGAACCTCCAGACTGAAATTAACTTTTTAAATTCCGAGTTCGGCTTCCTATTCTTTTCCAATTATGAGTTCTGGAGTGCAAATCTTTCAGCTGTAAGAACATTCGATACACCCAGCACGAAATTCAGGTTTCGAGGTTTCTATGCTTGCGAACTCGGTGGAAGCGCTCGCACTTTACCGTCTACCAAATGCGCCGTTTTTCCTCTGCATCTGTGGTTTCCTGTCCTCTTTGTATGGGAATGGACTCCATAAACTATTGGTAATAACAAATTATTTGCACAAAAGTAATGCCTTTGTTAGTCTATTTCGGGCGTAAATTCATGATTATGAACCAAGACTGGAGATAAGGTATCGCTATACTGTTTTCAATTTTCAGTAAAGGTACGACCATTTCGTACAAACATGAAAGCTACCTTCCATTTTTGACAGCATTAGCTCTCCCCCAGTCATCGCAACAGCTTGAGAGATCACCCTGTCCCTCGTGACGCGCAGCATCGTTCCGATTATGTCTGCCTTTTTAAGTGAATTGCTAAGGACACCCTAATTTCGACGTGATTCTCCAGACTTCACATGGATTCACTGTGTTGTAGGGTTTCGTCAGGTTTACGAAGGTTGTGTTGAGAGACTGGATGGCATCCGCCTTGCAGTTAGTGGACTGTGAATATCATGCCTCTGTTTCCAAAATGCCGTCGGAATCCCATCCCGTTTGTGAAATGAGTATTTATGCCAGGTTGTGATGGTAGCGGCTTCTGTGCTCATCACCTAGCTGACGGTTTCCCCTTCATCGTACACGAGGATGGCAACCTTTAAGTTCTGAAGGAGTTACCATTGTGGCCGCATGTTCTGGAATAGTTGGATAGTACACTTGGGGGTTAAATTTATAAATTGGCACTGTTCAATTTCCTCGAACTTTAATTGCTAGCTTGGAGTAAATCTATTGGAAGGTTTATAGGCGTAAACTACACCTATTCTGGCCACCTTTTTCGTCCACAGCTGGCCTTGTTATGAACTACGCGAAATCATAAATGAACACCTTTCAAAATTATCTTCTCCTATTCCCATGATTTTTTTCTAGAGAATCGGCAAAGCCGCGGGCTGGTACACTCAATTAAACTGAATTTTCGGCGTGCTAGGGCAGCATGTCAAGCTTGAGACCTTCGTGGCATGAGTCGAAAGAATTTCTTGGGTTCAGTAGTGCTGACCCCGCCGTCCCCCAGCTGACAATGCCTAATCATACACGCTATGAAAATAAAATGCACCCCATTGTAAACTGTTCATTTTCACGAGGCTAGGGCTGGCTGGTTTCTGCCAAAAGTTCTTGTTTATTATTTCTTTCGGTCTGCCTCTACAACCTTAGTGCCATGAGTCCTAACAAAGTTTTGAATTCAGTAATTATGACCTTAAAAAACATTCCTAATTAGAACACTTTTTAAACTTATAAGTGTTCTTTGGGTATGAAATTGTAATGATACGCGATTTGATGTGCAAAACGGTACAAGTGAAAATATTTTTATGTACGTTTTCAGTAAAGTATGGTGGAAGTTTTAGGGGTATTGAACGGAACTGTACAAAATTCATGCAAATAATTTATCCGTTTTTTTGTGGCCAGAATATTTAGGCACTACTCTGCATGATAATAAATTTTACAACGCTAGTTCACTAAGCTTTTCGGATTGAAAACACATTTCAAAATTTTGGTTCAAATGTCATGTGATAACACATTCAACTTAAGTCCCGTCAGAAGGTGATCACCGGCTTATTAAAAGAAAGTTGGACTCAGGGTGCCCACCAAACAAATGTGGCATCCTTCTCTAAAATGCTGCTACAATGTGTGAGCAACTTGTAGTCATCATTCCGAATTCTGCATATAGACTGAAGCAGATGACAACGGACAGGTTTTCCATTCGCAACGAACTGGCCATATACTTTGAGGGGTAACTATGCCGAAAACTACGCTTAGGATGTTGTTGCTTTGAGGCTAATGAGCGCAGGACAATGATAAAGTGTGCTTTTATGAAGCCTCCACTAAACACAGGTAATTTTGAACCACAGCCGAACACGCAGTAGAACTTGGCAACGGAATATGCGAATATCAAAGCCTACACTAGCTTGCAAATAGGTTCTGGCTCAGATCCTTACCTCTGAATGTTGTCACATGACGCCTCCCGTCTACATGACCTCCGATTGAGTGAGGTTGGGCTGAGGTCAAATACGCGCCAGTACGATGTGGGTGCTGCACGTGAGGTTGGGACGAAATGAATCGCCAGCCGGTGACAGGTCTCATCCGCAGCACGTTCGACGCCGCCACAAAGTGCGGGACAGAAGAAGAAAAAGAAGAAGAAGAAGAAGAAGAAGAAGAAGAAGAAGAAGAAAAAGAAGAAGAAGAAGAAGACGAAGAAGAAGAAGAAGAAGAAGAAGAAGGAGTAGGAGGAGGAGGAGGAGGAGGAGGAGGAGAGAGAAGGGTGGTTTGGTTGGCGCGCCCTGCACAGCGAGTTGAGGACCGCCCCACTTGATCTGGAAATAGGCCATCAGGCTCTCTCCTTAATGCCTCCTTTTGGAATCTATTACCGATGAGGTTTGTACGTGTGCTGTTCGAGGAAGATCAGCTAAGGAGACCCCACATGCGTGGTACATGGATTTTGGGAGACTAAATTTACCCTCGAATAGAGCACCTGACCACATCTTCATTCAGTTTAAACCCGTCTTGCAATTAATTCAGTATATATAAGGGAGATAGGCAGAGCCTTTGAAAACCCTAGTTACAGAAAGACACTAGCAAAACAAGCAAAGGTTACATGGCGATAGTCGTTTTAGTATATCGATCATTGCTGTCGATGGATAAATCTGCAAATTTCTGCAAATAATATTTTGATTGTGTGTTATTGGCGTTCATAGAATGTTAATTATTCACAAGGATAACAATTCAAGTGATTCACGCTGGCAAACAAGCTTCCGGTTGAATTAATATAGTTCATTTTTCAAGGCCTGATTCACCGGTCTACGTTTAATTTGGGTATTATAATATCCTTAGGCAAAACCACTACGCAATGACTACAAATGGTTTTTGGATGTGTCACAGCAAGCAAACAGAGAAGTGACAGTTAGGTACATTTTAAATATATTATTACGACTAATATGTAGACTGTACTAGAGGTAAATTAAACGGGGATTTAACACACTGGGGAATTCCTTTACGTCCTGCAATAAAGCAAATTAAAAAAAATCGGTCTTCATTTCAAGTTTTAATAAGTCTGGAACATGATCTTGAGTCACATGGAATTATTGAATTGGCAGGCGTGTGTGTGATCAGTAAAATTTGTACACGTTCCAAATTCAAATATCAAGAGAAGAGTTCCTAGGCAAAATTTGATACTTTTTCAGGTGTAGCAGCAGTCTTCCATCAGATGTGTCTTCTTAATCACAGAAGGTGTTTTTGCGTTATTTTTCCGTAGTTCTGGTTTCCTATCCTGTGTGTATGGAAATCGACTCCATATTGTTTATTTTGAAACATTGTAACAATTTTGTTCACGTGAGTGAACAACAATTGCAGTGCGTTAGATCATTAAGTAGGTAGAATTAGAAGGATCACGAGAGTTTGACTGATTAGTATTATATCTTTCTCGCGGTGAAGTGGAAGTATTATAGACATAGCATTCTCATGTTCTTTTAAAGAAGCTCGGGACATCAGCCTACAGAGCATGATCCCGGCAGCATTTTTCCAGTTTTTACGTCTATCGTCGGGTTGTATGGTGGTGCATGCTAATTTCGAAGGAGTAGCTTGGCATGTTTCTTGAGCAAATGCTGATCACATGCCATAACGACAGCTCCCGCACTCATCACAAAGTGCAAACCCTAAAATTCACGCAAAAATGTGGTTGGCCAGCTGATACCTATTTATGCGTTCTGAAGTCATAGAACATTCGTCTAAATTTTAGATGTTGACTTTAACATCTCTTCTTTGTTTCTTTGTGGATGTGTGCTCTGCTGTTGGCGTAAGTTCCTCGCTCCGTACATTTTATTCAAGCTTTGTGTCAGATAGCCGAAAAATTTATTTTCTCTTCTAACACCTGCGGTTTCAGCAACGGACGAATTTCGTATTGTTGACCTTAGCTGGGAGCTCGAAGACGACCTGGATGGATACGTGAAGAAGATCAAGACATTGACCGGATTCAGTGGGCGCCATTTCTTGCGCATTTCAGAGCTCAGTGTTGGCACTGTGAAGTACTGCATGTACCGGGAGGATGCTGAGTATTTGAACTACACATTCGTACTTATATCTGACCTGACATTTCGCAGTATTCAACTAGACATACTTTCCAATGTAAGCTCAAGCATTCTTCAAGATTTGATATTTTAAATTTATGTATGATATTTTGGTTCATCTAATGGTTGGTTAACCTAAATCCCTCAAAACACAAAGAAGTAGAAAATCCTACAAGTGTAATGGATTACTCCAAATGAAAGCATTTCATACTGTGCACAGTTCATGTGCGATAGGCCATCAGTGAACGCAAAGGTAGCTTCAATATACCTCTATGCCTACTGCTCTACACAAAACCGATTGCAATGTTAACACCCCATTTCGGTTCATCTACTGGCAGGTTTAAAAGCATTTAATGGCGAAGGCGTGTTAACATTTTCAAAACAGTAGAAATATTTTTCTAATAAAGGACATTGACTAAGCCATCGTTCCTGCTTATCTGTCTATTAATTTGTTTGATTTTTAACGTAAGATATCGAAAATAAGATGATGACGATTTCATAAGTTTATTGATATCAGTGTCGGGGACATGATACAAAGATGGGTTTTAAAGCATGACTCGATGGTTACACAACTGTCCTACGCTTGCCTAATTGATTTTACCTGTTCGTTCTCCTCCACCGCCGCCGCCGGCCCCTGTAGGTTAACTTTGTGGACGCATACACCATACCAAAAAAGAGCATTTATGCTCGCCACTACAAGGCCGACGTAATCGTCAGCGTTTACCATCCCACCTTCAAAATCAAGAAGATCACCTTTCCGTATTCCTTCAAAGGAAGTTTTCCGAGGCTGGTGGAAAACGTGAAACAAAGGGAACGCCCCTCAGAAATAAAACGTCTTTTGAGTACATGTTTAATGGCGATAAAACATTTGTATAAAGAATATGATACTGTTTTTACTTGATTTACTTATTTACCCGTACATTGATCAATCTTTTTTTTCGTGTGAAATGCTATAACGAGAATCAGTAATAATTTCAATTTGGTGAGATTTTCATGAATTTAATTGGGAAATTTCATTTAGTATGATCTTCCTGCTCCTAGCATGGCATCAGTCATTCGATGCTGAAATGCATGGCTTGGCTATTTCAAACAAATGATCTAACAAAAGCTCGAAGGTTTTAACGTTTGACGTTGTGAATCACACGCGGCAGCTTACGCCTTATTACAGTATTTTGGGGTTCGGACAATTGCCATGTGAACAAATAACTCCTGTTTTAAACAACTGTCAGGCGGGCATTTGAATTTGAGCCGCCATTTTTCTTTGCTTTTCATGCACGAGGATATTTTCGTAACTGTATACTCATCTTCTTATCTGTCTTTGATATTTTGATATTTTTTCGCTGCCTTGTTTCTCTGAACTATGCTTATGAGTTCATCTCTACAGTACGTTAGCACCTTTTTGAATGCACGAAAACTGAAAACTTTACCGAATAATTTCCACGATGTCAGCTGTTGCACTTTTTCCGGACAATGTGTCAGATTTTTAATCCTTCTATACTCACTTCATCTCGTTTTTATCAACAAAAATCTTTGCAGTGGAGAAAACACCGCTGCGGTTGGGAAGTCGCCTTGAAGCGTCAACCGAAAGACAAACTGTTAATTCCGGGCTTCCTGTCGACAATTTGTCGTTCGATATTCAAAAAAATCACGAGATGGGGCTACGTTATTAAAAAAAGGACACAGTAAGACTGAAGTGATTTGTCTTCAAGAGACATGGTTAAATAGTGACATTGATGCTCAACTAATTAACCCCCAGTCCTTCTGCTGCTTTCGAGCTGATGGAAAATCTTCATCCTCTATCAGAGGTGATGGAGTTGCTTTTTCGGTTTTAACTGTAAGTCCTTATTTTCGTACTCTGATGATTTGATAGACGTTATCGCTGTCAGATGTAAGCCCTGATTAATCGGGGTAGTAGTCTGAGGTACATATTAGAAACAAATGCTTCCTGATCAGTGGACGGCGGGGTAGGACGTGTTGGTGCTCTCCAAGGCATGGATGGGTCCAGTGTATTGTCGTCATTCCTAGGCTTAAAAATAATATTAAAAAGGTTCTTACTGCAGTATCGGTGTCGGCGCCGGCCAGACAGCCAGTCTCCGTTCTGGATCTTTTGGCCGGCGAATGAATTCTTCGTCATCTCCGGATGTCGAAGTGAGCTGGCGTTGATATCCAGATGGACACATGAATAGCAGTGGAAACTTGCTTCCCTCTGTAGGCCCTTCCTACTGTAGTTGGCTCGGAGCTGGGCAGGTCATCCGTCTCTTCAGCCTTTTTCCCGACTTTTCCGCCTTTCCTAGGGTCAGGTCGTCCTTAAGGACTCTGACTGCGTAAACTTTGGTGTTCTCAGGTGGCTGCAGATTATCCTGCAGTGGCTTCTTAAGTTTAATGTATCCAAGTGCGTGATCCTACATCTAAGCGCCGGTCGAAAAGTATCTCTGAGACACCAGTACTTTATTAATGGCACTGCATTAAAAGAGGTCGAAACATACAAAGATCTGGGCATGTGGACAACTGTGAATTTGATGCCCTCAGAACACTGTAAGAAAGCAGTCCAGAAGGCAACATGTACACTACATTGGATCAGACGTGCGTTTAAAATATTCCCCCCTGATCTATTCGGAAAAGTCTATGGCGCCTTTGTGAGACCACATTTAGATTACGGAGTACCAGCTTGGATACCGTGGATGAAGAAAGATGTTGACCTCCTCGAACAGGTGCAACGGAGAGCAACGAAGATGGTTGACGGTCTTAAGACTTTACCGTACCAAGAAAGATTGAAAAAAAGCTTGACTTATTTCCTCTTTCCTACAGGCACTTACGGTGTAGCCTGCTCTGGACATTCCGGATTATCCGGGGCCATGATTCCACCCTGAGATCGGAGGATTTCTTCGACTTTGCCTGCACAACTCATCTGCGTGGTCATCCTTACAAGGTTAATAGCGAACGCACGCGATTGAACCTCAGAAAGTTTTTCTTTCAGCCAACGAGTGGTTCGACCTTGGAACTCGTTACCAAGTAAGATGGTTACCTCTGAAAGCATTATTGATTTTAAAAGAAGGCTTGATTGCATTGTATTTAACAAAAGACGACTGTCACAGCCTGATTTCTTAAAACCAGCCTTTTAAAAATCTTTCGGGCTCTACTTTTCTTCCACAATGTTTCGCTTATGGCTGTGAAAACGCATTTGAAGTTATGTTATGCTTTGACTCAAACATTTTAAAATGTACAACATTTTATATTGACTGTACACATGCAATGATAACCTAACATTAATAGGGTCATCAAGGGCAATGCCTGTAACCCTTCAAAATATACAATAAAAAAAAAAACTAGTCACGTGGCTTTGCATTTTATGGCCATATGACACAGTTCAGATCCACGAACCATGCTTTGGCCACAGCAGCCACGCTTTGGTCATTGCTAAACTCAACAACGCAGTACATCTACATACACCACACGAACAAGGGATACAATCAAGTCATAGTGGACTGAAATCTATTACAAACGTGTGTATGGAAAACATTGACAAGAAAACGTGTGAACAAACGACTTTTAACAAAAAGTAAATATTTTTGAAACGTGTGCAACAAAGGAATGAGAAATCAAATGACCATCAAGGTTAAAAAGGACATATTTACAGATAAGGTCAGAAAGGGTTGCAGTCGAAGGGCTACTTGCCAAATCTGAGGCTTTAAACATGAAAAGGCTGGGAAAAGAAATGGATGTCGTAAAAAAAGTCACGTCAGTCAACAAACGGACGGTATTTTATTCCAATAGCCGAAACAGATGTCAGTGCGCACGTCTATCACTTATCAGAACCCCGTTATCAGGCACTTCAGTCGACAGCACTTAACCATTGTGAAAGATGGCAGGGGAGCTGTGGGGTAACTGTCAAGACCGTGGTACACCCTCATCGTCGTCCAACACCATGGGGTATGTTGGCAACTCGGACAGACGTCTTTCCGAAAATCGCCTATACACCTGTGGGGCTACGTTTGTTGACCCCTTTATCGAATTACGAACAATTTGTAAAAAAGACTCAAAAGGAAAAACCAAAAGATTATCCAACACTCCAAACCGTCCATCATCTTCGTGTAGATGAACTAAACTATGAATATGAGTAGCATATGACATTTGATACTTGAAACTTCATTACTGCCCCGGTTTTTGTGACCGGCAGGCCGATTACCAAAATGTCTTTCAATTCGTCAATGCAATCTATCAGAAAATTATCGAACGGCTCCGACTTACCGAACCCAAAAACACGCCTGCCACAAACGGCTGTCCAACTACCAGGTAGTTTACCCGAGCAAGAATTGGCCAAAGGCATTGTCCTGATCCTGTAAACAACTCCATCCCCTCGATGTGCAACTGAAGTACCATTTCAGGAATTTAAGTTGCTCGCCGGCGGTTCAGCTCATCCAGCAAACCACGTCCAAGGCCCAGGTAGACATCGCTCCCGATCTTCAGGAACTTGTTACTGCAAGTACGTGGAGTACGCAGTAGCGTTCTTGAGTCTTTTGGAACTTCTGGATGGTAAGGTCGGAGCATATCCAAAAAAGCTTTAACGGTTACTAGCAGCATGTTCGTCTTAAGTGCTGAAACCTGCTCGTCACTGCTCCTCAAAACGTAAAACAGTATCTTCCTTCTGACCAGTGTCATACGTTAAAACAATATTCATCTTCGGATCCTAAAATCGCTTACCTGCAGTCACAGGAGAGTGTTTACAAAGTTCACATATCCTGTCAACTGCGCTCGCTAGTCTGTATTGGTGGCCTACTGTTCAACTCAAATGTTAGCCTGCACTGTATGCATCATCCAAATACCTACTGTATCGTCACTGCTCCTCAAAACGTAAAACAGTATCTGCATTCTGCGTGCCTCAACGGATGTGGTGTGAATGCATCATATTGTCTCATATGCGACAGAAGATTAACCTTAGCACGTGCTCTTGAAGCCTGTCACTTGTTGTAATTAGGCGCTCTACAAACTGGATACGGGATCAGTTGACCGCCTCTGAATGTTGTCAGTTTACGCTTTCCACTAAACTGACCACTGAGTGAGCTAATTGCTTTGGGTCAACGGAGCGGCTAGACGCCGTGCGTGGGTAAAGCATGAAATGGAGGCAAGATGCCTCATCAGATACTGACCCATATCAAATGTCTAATCACTTCAATTCACTCCCCTGGACACAAAACATAAATATACTAGTAGGAGTGAGACTGAGTCTGGGTTACCTTTTCCCAACTGTGACCGATACTGACTCGTCTGAGCTGGCAGGTCACACTAAAGTCAAAGCACGCGTGGATTCATCGTTAATTATTGAATTAGATACAAATTGTTCAACACGCCCTCAACACGCTCTCATCTCAGAATTCCCAAATTACCTGTTCCATACATTCTGTCCAACGAATATCCCACATTTCTGTACGTTATTATGAAGAAGTCGTGTATTTCTCACAAAATTGTACAATATATGTGGGTTTTTTATACATTTCATAAGCTACACAATGGTTCTTTGCGAATGGACATTTCACTATCTTAAAAAAACATTCCTAATTAGAACACTTTTCAAACTTATAAGTGTTCTTTGGGTATGAAATTTTAATGAAACGTGATTCGATGTGCAAAACGGTACAAGGGAAAATATTTTTATGTACGTTTTCAGTAAAGTATGGTGGAAGTTTTAGTGGCATTGAACGGAACCGTACAAAATTCATGCAAATAATTTATCAGTTTTTTTTGTGGCCAGAATATTTAGGCAATTCCCTGCATGATAATCAATTTTACAACGCTTGTTCACTAAGCTTTTCAGATTGAAAACACATTTCAAAATTTTGGTTCAAATGTCATGTGATAACACATTCAACTTAAGTCCCGTCAGAAGGTGATCACCGGCTTATTAAAAGAAAGCTGGACTCAGGGTGCCCACCAAACAAATGTGGCATCCTTCTCTAAAATGCTGCTACAATGTGTGAGCAACTTGTAGTCATCATTCCAAATTCTGTATATAGACTGAAGCAGATGACCACGGACAGGTTTTGCATTCGCAACGAACTGGCCATATACTTCGAGGGGTAACTATGCCGAAAACTACGCTTAGCAACTTGCCAACGGAATATGCTAATATCAAAGCCTACACTAGCTTGCAAATAGGTTCTGGCTCAGACCCCGTCCTCTGAATGTTGTTACTTGACGCCTCCCGTCTACATGACCTTCGATTGAATGAGGTTGGGCTGAGTTCAAATACGCGCCAGGACGGTGTGGGTGCTGCACGTGAGGCGGGGACGAAACGAATCGTCAGCCAGTGACAGATCTCATCCGCAGCCCGTTCGACGCCGCCACAAAGTGCGGGACAGAAGAAGAAGAAGAAGAAGAAGAAGAAGAAGAAGAAGAAGAAGAAGAAGGAGTAGGAGGAGGAGGAGAGAGAGAAGGGTGGTTTGGCTGGCGCGCCCTGCACAGCGAGTTGAGGAGCGCCCCCACTTGATCTGGAAATAGGCCATGAGGCTCTCTCCTTATTGCCTCCTTTTGGAATCTATCACCGATGAGGTTTGAACGTGTGCTGTTCGAGGCATATCAGCTAAGGAGCCCCCACATGCGTGGTACATGGGTTTTGGGAGACTAAATTTACCCTCGAATAGAGCACCTGACCACGTCTTCATTCAGTTTAAGCCCGTCTTGCAATTAACAATGGATAAATCTGCAAATTTCTGCACAGAATATTTTGATTGCGTGTTATTGGCGTTCATAGAATGTTAATTATTCACAAGGATAACAATTCAAGTGATTCACGCTGGCAAACAAGCTTCCGGTTGAATTAATATAGTTCATTTTCCAAGGCCTGATTCACCGGTCTACGTTTAATTTGGGTATTATAATATCCTAAGGCAAAACCACTACGCAAAGACTACAAATGGTTTTTTGATGTTTCACAGCAAGCAAACAGAGAAGTGACAGTTAGGTACATTTTAACTATATTATTACGACTAATATGTAGACTGTACTAGAGGTAAATTGAATGGGGATTTAGCACACTGAGGAATTCCTTTACGTCCTGCAATAAAGGAAATTTAAAAAAATCGGTCTTCATTTCAAGTTTTAATGAGTCTGGAACATGATCTTGAGTCACATGGAATTATTGAATTTGCAGGCGTGTGTGTGATCAGTAAAATGTGTACACGTTCCAAATTCAAATATCGAGAGAAGAGTTCCTAGGCACAATTTGATACTTTTTCAGGTGTAGCAGCAGTCTTTCATCAGATGTGTCTTCTTAATCACAGAAGGTGTTTTGGTGTCATTCCTCCGTAGTTCTGGTTTCCTATGCTGTGTGTATGGAAATCCACTCCATACTGTTTATTCTGAAAAATTGTAAACAATTTTGTTCACGTGAGTGTACAACAAGTGAAGTGCGTCAGATCATTAAGTAGGTAGAATTAGAAGGATCATGAGAGTTTGACTGATTAGTATTATATCTTTCTCGCTGTGAAGTGGAAGTATTATAGACATAGCATTCTCATGTTCTTTTAAAGAAACTCGGATCATCAGCCTACCGAGCATGATCCGAGCAACATTTTTCCAGTTTTTACGTCTATCGTCATGTTGTATGGTGGTGCATGCTAATTTCGAAGGAGTAGCTTGGCATGTTTCTTGAGTAAATGCTGATCACATGCCATAACGACAGCTCCCGCATTCATCACAAAGGGCGACCCATAAAATTCACGCAAAAATGTGGTTGGCCATATGACACAGTTCAGATCCACGAACCATGCTTTGGCCACAGCAGCCACGCTTTGGTCATTGCTAAACTCAATAACGCAGTACATCTACATACACCACACGAACAAGGGATACAATCAAGTCATAGTGGACTGAAATCTATTACAAACGTGTGTATGGAAAACATTGAAAAGAAAACGTGTGAACAAACGACTTTTAACAAAAAGTAAATATTTTTGGAACGTGTGCAACAAAGGAATGAGAAATAAAATGACCATCAAGGTTAAAAAGGACATATTTACAGATAAGGTCAGAAAGGGTTGCAGTCGAAGGGCTAATTGCCAAATCTGAGGCTTTAAACATGAAAAGGCTGGAAAAAGAAATGGATGTCGTAAAAAAGTCACGTCAGTCAACAAACGGACGGTATTTTATTCCAGTAGCCGAAACAGATGTCAGTGCGCACGGTCTATCACTTATCAGAACCACGTTATCAGGCACTTCAGTCAACAGCACTTAACCAATGCGGAAGATGGCAGGGGAGCTGCGGGGTAACTGTCAAGACCGTGGTACACCCTCATCGTCGTCCAACAGCATGGGGTATGTTGGCAACTCGGACAGACGTCTTTCCGAAAATCGCCTATACACCTGTGGGGCGACGTTTGTTGAACCCTTTATCGATTTACGAACAATTTGTAAAAAAGACTCAAAAGGAAAGACCAAAAGATTATCCAACACTCCAAACCGTCCCAAATCTTCGTGTAGATGAACTAAACTATGAATATGAGTAGCATATGACATTGGATACTTGAAACTTCATTACTGCCCCGGTTTTTGGGCCAGGCAGACCGATTACCAAAATGTCTTTCAATTCGTCAGAAAATTATCGAACGGCTCCGACTTGCCGAACCCAAAAACATGCCTGCCACAAACGGCTGTCCAACTACCAGGTAGTTTACCCGAGCAAGAATTGGCCAGAGGCATTGTCCTGATCCTGTTAACAACTCCATCCCCTCGATGTGCAACTGAAGTACCATTTCAGGAATTTAAGTTGCTCGCCGGCGGTTCAGCTCATCCAGCAAACCACGTCCAAGGCCCAGGTAGACATAGCTCCCGATCTTCAGGACCTTGTTACTGCAAGTACGTGGAGTACGCAGTAGCGTTCTTGAGTCTTTTGGAACTTCTGGATGGATATATAAAGGATATAAGGACATATTTAACATCCAGCCAAGTGACAAAATTACCGTTGATTTTTTGCCCTTTACTCGAACAAAAGGAACTTTACATGAAATATAAAAGCACAACTTAGCAAATTACCTTTTAAAACAACTGCAGGCCTCTGGATTACCTACCTCAGTATCATGCGGCTTTGCAACCAATAATTTAATCTTACAAGTTACACAGAGAGGCTGGCACACGCTTGGCAGATAAATGTCCTCCAAATGACTGACTTAAATAAAGCACCCATAATCAGTTCATCACAGTCCCCCTCTAACTACGCTTAAACACTATTCGATCTATTAAATATTGCCTATTGGAGTTTAACTTTAAAGACTGACACCTTCCCAAATCTTCGTAACAAGCCTGATCATGTGGTAAATATGGCTTGAAAGTCGACGGGGCCAGGTCCCTTCTTGCCCCCTCTGAGCCCCCTCTATTGAAGGGGCCATGTGCTGGTAGGGTAGTTAAATACCCCGAGTCTGACAGCCATTGGACTGCACTCCTGCAGAGTCCTGAGTTTGTTCCCAGGACTTTGATCTCTGTCTCCTGGTTTCGCACGATTTTGTGGTCGTTAACGTTGACACTTCCATTCGGACATGTTTTGTCTGATTTCACATATGTTTCTGAAGCTTTTGTATGTTCATCATCCGTGGGTTGGGGGCGTAGGCTCATTGTGCTTTATGGATGAACTTCGTACAGTCTCGCATCGTCCAGTATACTCTATCGCGCATTGACCGCCTGCAAATAACGTACTCAAAGATGTAGCATGGATGACGCCAGCTGGGCAGGTCCGAACGTGGTGGTAAGGCTCCTCTATAAACCATACATCGACAGTCCCCGCAAAGTCTTTTGACTGACCTGTGGTAGCCCTTTGCCATCTTTTATTTTGTACCCAAATTTCTACAGTTATTCCACTCGTTACACATGTACTCAACTCACTTTTACCCATATATGTTTAAGTTGGCATTAAGTAACTGTAACGCACCAACGCTCACAAGGAATCGACCTTGTAGCTATGGCTGCTGAACAACGACGAGTCGGTTGTCCTGGCGACGAGTCATTCAGCGTTCTCCAGCTAGCGGACGTTCCACTCACCACCGGGACTGGCACCATCCTCTGTGTTGTGTAGACTCCTTTTCCTTGCCCTTTCGTGCCGACCTTGATGCGTCAAGCTGTGTTTCACACTCTTCGTGGACTCTTCCACCCTGGGATCCGAGCCTCACAAAAGCTCCTCGCAGAAAGCTTCGTCTGGCCTGGCATGAACAAGCACGTCAATGCTTGGGCACGTTCGTGTTGGAGTTGTCAGCGGAACAAGGTGCGGCGCCACAACAAGTCCCCACCCGGCACCTTCTCCAGCCCTGACGCACGGTTCAGCCATGTGCATCCCGATATCGTAGGCCCCTTGCCTCCGTTCAAGGGTTTTACTCAGCTCCTTACCTGCGTCGACCGCTACACCCGAAGGGCTGAAGCTATCCCTTTGCCGAACGTGGAGGCAGACACCATCGTAAAGGCTTTGTCAATCGTTGGATCGCCGTTTTCGGTGCCCCGTCCACGGTTACGACTGACCGAGGTGTCCAAGCCCTCCGCAACTTTCTCGGCTGAACTCCCATTTGGACGCGGCTGCCCACGAAGGCGGAAGATCGCGAAGTTGCTTTCCCCGGTTTACAGTGGTTCAGAAAGGATAGAGCGGGACGTCAAGGTGAGGGCGTGCTAATTTATATCAGATATAGCCTGCTCTTGTCAGAATAAATGGCAAAGCTTGCGAGCAAAACTGAAGCCATCTGGCTCACCATCAGAACACCGGGGTTCAAAGCATTTGATATTCTGGCGGTCTCTCGACCACCTAGAAACGATCCGCAGTCAGACAGTGGTCTGATAGATGATCTAGCCGTGTTTGCTAGTCGAGCTGCTGTCATTATGACGGGTGATGTTAACGCTCCGAATATCGATTGGAATCTGAGTTCTGCACCAGGATCGAAATTAAGCTTCTAAGCTTTCTAAGTCAACGCGTCTTGTCTCCAAACAGACTACGCGAAGGGTAAAAAGCCGATTGTTTGGACCTTGTACTGAAAAAGTGCCTGACAGCGTCGATGTTGTGAACTGTCTACCTCCACCGTGCAAAAGTGACAACGTAGTCCTTCAATGTGAATATTCACCCTTCTTTGTCCCCGGTCGAAGCATCACAGTCAGACGTAAAATATATCCTGGGGATTTTACTCAAATGAAAATTGATGTGCACCGCATAGACTGGAATGAAACAGTCACCACATTTATTCTCGAGGATTGCTTGGAGTTGAAGGCCATATTACATGGACTTATCACCAGCTACTGTCCTAATTCGAAAAAGAAGGTCACCAACAGACCCCAGGGGTTAAAGATCACACTGAAGAGTGAGGTAAACTGCAAGCGAAAGCTGTGGCAAACTTAGCTCAGGACCATCGAGTCGCTGACGAAGTACATGACGCAGAGAAATAGGGTAAAAGGCCCTGTTTATAAAGCCCGCCAAAGTTTTGAGAGTAACCTGCTAAACTGTGCAGCAGAACACCTGAAGCTCTAC
The DNA here is from genome assembly GCA_017591395.1 of Schistocephalus solidus. Classification (NCBI taxonomy): domain Eukaryota; kingdom Metazoa; phylum Platyhelminthes; class Cestoda; order Diphyllobothriidea; family Diphyllobothriidae; genus Schistocephalus; species Schistocephalus solidus. The sequence continues at coordinate 97,741 of WEDG01011155.1, forward strand.
TACAACTACAATTGGCAATGGACTCGAAGTAAGGACCCGATTCCTTTGTTAAAAACGGATGACACTGTCGACATTTGCAAGATCAACGATAAGCCTGAGCATCTATCTCAGTTCTTTCAATCGGTTTTACTGAGAGAAGCTGATCTAACCGCTGATAACCATTGTGTAGATGAGATTAAGACAATTGACTCAGTGGTCCTCACGGAAGTGATTTTTCTGTGAGGACCGCTGAAACTGAACGAAACTAAATCACCAGATCCTGATGTAATACTGGCAAAATTGTTGGAGGAGTTGGCCGTAGAGTGGGCAGAACCTCTGTATCTACTCTTCCGAGCCTCCCTCGCTGCAGGCATACTGTCACCCGATTCGAAGACTGAGTGACTTTTCCCGATACATCAAAATGGCAACCGGGTTTCCGCGAATAACTACTGACCGGTAAGTCTCACCTCCATATACTGCAAGATTACTGCGTAACTGGGTTGGACTGTGACATCACCTCGTTTGCTGACGCCATAACATTTTGGAAGGTCATCCACAAAGAAGCTGGTGAAGCAAATATACCGACAAACTTGCATTGACTCGAGGAATTGTCGAACCACCGGCTCCTCCCATTCAATGTTACCAAACGCAATATTCCGCGAATCGGCAGAACCAACACCGTACACCGGAGGATGTACTATCTGGATCACACACCGCTACCAGAGGTAGAGGCTCAGAAAGATCTAGGAGTGTGGACGACGCTCTCACTGAAATCTTCATTCCATTGCTCAAAAGTTGCAAAATCCGCAATGGCCAGCTCGCATCTACTTGAGCGAGCGTTTGTAAAGTTCGACGGCGTGTGCTTTAATAAGGTCTTCGGGATGTTCGTGGGACCGCAATAGGAAGGTGTCATACAAGCCTGGAGACCGTGGGCTTTCAAAGACCGCAGCACCCTTGAAAAGGTTAAACCACGTGCAACCAACCCTGTTCGAGGTCAAGGCTATCTGCTCCACGTGACACGATTTCCCAATCTTGATCTGCGTTGAGAACCCTCTCTAAAACTTCCCATGATTGGGGTAAAACTGGTGTTTCCCTCCAACAGAGTGATTTAGGCCTGAAATACTCTGCTTGTGGATATCATCATGTTCCCATCCGTTGACACTTTGAAGCAGAAGTTTGACCAGTACCGCCATATCTATTACCATGATATCAGAAACTGGCGCATTTTCCCTGTGCAATAATCCACCCACAAAGTTAATTTAAATGTAACATCCTACTTTCCACTTTTGAGTAATATTATTTTATGATTTTTTCGTCAGACACCGTGCAGTGTCGTGGAGATAACCCCATATCCAATGTTCATTATGTGTCGGATTTTTTTAATTTTCAAAGTTAATCTAACTAATAGGGAGTTATAAGGTGTCACCTACCTTTCCATTAGTAAAACTTTACTTCAACACAGACTGTTGAGAAATGAAGTGCTACTCTGGTAGCCTAGAATGCATGACAAACTGTCTAGAAGGGAGGACGGACTTGGTCTGCTTCCATCCGGCCCGATAGAAAGCGAACTTTCTGGTTCTCGGTCATAAGCATCTCCCTGAAAATCTTCCGCAAAACACCTCAGACTAAACCCCATCACCACACTTCCCCAACCAGTCCAGCACGAACCCGCCCAACATCATCCTCCACGGGCCCTAAATCGGTGTCTTCCGCATAAGTTCAAAGCCCGTTCTTTGGCATGTGAGTTCAAAGCAGTTAATCTTTGTTGTGTGAAAAGTTGTTTTTTGGGGAACCAGGTCGTGTGTGGCACGCGTAGACGATATGTTTAGCTATGTCAACCACGTAAGCCGAATCCCCGCTTGGCTTGGACTAGTGCGTTGGCGAGCGTAGTGTGACTATGTGGACCCTGTCTCCACGGCACTTTAGCACATATTCCTAACTATAATAAAACTGGCAATACGCTAAAACCCATGGCTTGAAAGGATGTCTGTTGCCGGGTTCTCTCTCAGAATGAGGAGCCCAGCTGCTGTCTTTTTTCATTATTTTCTTCCTATGACACTCCTTCTGTTGTTTTTTGTAAATCTTGTGCCGGCCAGGCGTGTGTAGCACGCGCAGACGGGTTGTTTAGCTTTGTTTGCCCCTGCACCCGATCCCACGTCCGGTATTCCTGACTATGTCTCCACACCAGGCTCAGATACGAAAAGGAGGTGTGGCATGAATTGAGCACTATTGACATCAAAGTAAGACCTTTGATCTGGTTAATGATCTTCCAGTTGGCCCTAAACCACGCATCTGTGTTGATCGGATTGAGCGAGCGTGACCAGCAGTGTTCTTCCGGGCTCAAGCTCTTCTATAGTTTAAGTGGTGAGGAGAAGATGAAAGACACTAAGAGAAGACCTTGATTCTGTATAGAAACTCAGTGGCTGTCAGAGCCCCGGAGCGCGGCTGCGTCTGGGCTTGTGCGCATGCCCTTCCACTGAGGTATTGCGGTATAAATGTATGCATCGTGTGAGCGTAAGCTAGCGCCAGTCTGCTGAGTTTATTGACCCATTCCAGAGTAAGGGGGTGCATATGTTTGATTGACCTAGAGACTGCATACGCGCGTTTTCCGGTCGCTCGGACACGGTAATGACGTGATTCCTAGCAATGCGTGGATGCCAGAGACGCAAACCTTTTACGCACGTGAGGAACATCACTCCCACTGTTTATTCTTCATGCTAATTATGAATTTCACAACTCCCGCTTCATCCTTGTGAGCACTAAATGAAACTGTACACAGATATGTCCATTCAGAGGTTCTGCTGGGGATTTTGCCCAAAACGGGTTAGAGAACAATGTAATGCTCTTCCAATACGCAATTGGTGAGCGCCCCACCGCCACTTCGGTACGCATGTGCGAAGGCCACGTCACTGCGGCTCTTGCAGAAAACTTCGGATTATTCCCTCGACGCACAGAACCTGAACGTTAGACGTGTATTTTATAAAAGAAACAAACAACGCTACTTAAATTACATAAATAGTATTTCTATAGCGTACTAGAAAGTTTGCTTTTCAGAGTTCGCTTATAGTGGATCCTCCCATTCGTTCGAGCTTCCCCCGATTTGTCCGAGGGGTTTTTCAAACTCAAAGTGAATGTTAAGGGAGCTTGACTTGGTTCTGGTCGACTAGTAATGACTGCTTCGTACCTTCGTGCGACACATTTGTTGGGAGTTTGCTCTGGTGACATAACTTATCTTGTCTTCATTGCTGACTTTAATGTTTTCATGCAACGTACGCTTCATATGGATATATCTCCGACCTGCCGGTGGGCAGTTGCCTCAGTGGTGTGGAGTCCAATGTTTCCTTGCTCCAAACGACCTCAAGAATACCATTCAGTAGGCCTTGGTTGGCCTCTAATATTTTCACTTTTTTAGTAATACCAGCCGACACACAGCTTGGAGGATATTCAGTTAGCCCCAATACTCATAAACACTACGGAGGGCCTGAACAATATTTTATCCGGTGCATTGTGCAATTTTACTGTTTATCGGTAAAATGGTTCATACTTACATTTTCTTCTTTTATCTTACTAATAAATTTATTGATAAGTTCAGTTCCTTTTAAATATTTGAAAGATATACGAACCTCTTTAAATACCCTATGGGTTGTAAAAATGACGTAAGGAAAGTTTAAAAGAGGACAAGCAAGTTGTAGTCTGTTAGGTATCAATAATTAAACTAAACGTCCTACTTAATTATGGCCAGTAGTGTGCCAATGTACAATGTCAATAACGGGCATTTCATTGTGGGTGAGTAGTTGATGTGCCCTGTAACGAGTCACCCCGGGTTCCAATGGACAAACAAGAGCGCCAGCTCGGAGCATGACAGGCGTTATTGTAGATGCACAGCTCTAACAAATGCAACACGTGGATTGAAGTACAGTGGTATGTCTACGTGCAGGTTCACTATGCGTCAGCCACCTAGGCCCGATCCCGCCTCTGGTTTTCCTGATTATGTCTCGATTCCGGGCTCAGGTAGAGGAGGAAGGGGAGAGTATGCTAAATTCTGCGCATGTCCACTATCAATATACACTTATTCAAATGTAGGTCATTGCCTCTGCACCCACCCTACGCTGTAGCAGAAGGTGGACATTGTCGGCAAGTACGGTCGAGGCCACGTATACGTCAATTTCTGTAATGCGTTACACTGTGTCCTAGATCAACTTCTTTTGCATAAACTGAGCATCCTTGGCATCAAAGGAAAGCCTCTGAACTGGTTAATGGCATTCCGCTTGACCAAAAATAAAGCATGTGTTTCCGAGTGGAGCGGTCTGTTTGTTTGAAAGCGATTAGTGAAATTCCTCGGGGCTCAGATCTCGAGCTCTTATAGCAATTAATCAGTGAGCGCTTTCGCAGTGTCCCAATACTAAGGGCGAAGATAAAATGAAAGACACCAAGAGAAGACGTGGATTCTGTTAAGAAAAGCAGTGACTCAAAAAGAAGAAGACGCAGTTAAAAAGAAAAAGGAGAAGAATAATAATAATAATAATAATAATAATAATAATAATAATAATAATAATAATAATAATAATAATAATAATAATAAGAAGAAGAAGAAGAAGAAGAAGAAGAAGAAGAAGAAGAAGCAGAGGCGATCTCTGGAACATGGTGTTTATTAGCCTGACGTTTCGGATTCTCTCACAAACGCATCATCATAGACAGTTGCGCAGTCTTTTAAGGGCGTGGTTGTCAGGCCATCACAGGCCTACTATCGCTGGCAGTCCTCGTGTTCATCGCTGGGGGTCGCAGTTGATGCGATGTTTGCTTTTTGGTCCGTACCCGACTCGTTAATAGCTGTGATTTCATCACCGTTTTCGTTTCCTGGCGTGACAATTTCTCAGCATATTTGTTCGCTGTCATCGGGACTGCTGGTCCCTCGCATCCTCCCCACGTGGCTAGCATTTTTGTCCGGACAAAATCGTAACACAGAATATGGTGCCGCGAGATCGTTGCGCTTATTAATCGACTGCGGGCTAGATAACCATGACTCGGGAAGTTCACGGCTCACGTCCAACGTGAAGTTAGTTTTCAGGCAGAGTTACAGGAGTTAGATGCTTTGTGCGTGTCCGAGGCGATTCTCCGTTTCTTGCCGTTGTAGCGGGTTTTTGCCCCCGTTATTTGGCAGTCGCGTAGTAAGCGCAACGACCTCGCGGTCCCATATTCTGTGTTGCGATTTGGTCTGGGAAAAATTGTTAGCCACGTGGAGACGATGCAAGTGACCAGTAGTCCCTGTAACAGCGAGCCGAATCCCCGAGTAAATGTCAAGCCAAGAATTGACAACGAGGATTAAATCACGACCAGTAAAGATTTGAGTACGGACTAAAAAGCAATCATCGCATCAGCTACGACCTCCAGCGATGAACACGAAGACTTTCAGCCATTACAGTTCGACCGTCGATTACGACGAGGTCCACCGTATGCTCCACACCAGGTGGTGCAGGGACGGTGACTTGCGCGTGAATTAGTTTTAAGTGATAGAAGCCTTGCGCTGCAGCTACCGCACCCTCTCCTCCTCCCCAACCCGAGCCCGGTGTCATGACAGAGACAAGAAGACCGGAGATTGGACAGGGCGCAGGTGGCTTGCGTGGCCGGCGCCGCCCCTGCGCGTGCCGCCACACCTGACTCGGATTCAACGGAGTGGGGGAGTCATAAAGACCACATTAAGAAGGAGCCATTGCAGCCTGACTCTCAGTCCGCCAGTCAGCCACTCCACACAAAAACCACATTGGGTTGACCACATGGTCAAAGTTATCCCGTCAGTTGGCAACCTTCCAAGCCACGGCTTTAAGCGCACCGTGATAGTTTCAAGCGCGTCAGATTGTTTATAGTGAGGAAAATGCGCTGAGCTGTTGACCTCACTCTCTCCCCATCCCCACAATCAGACCACCATCCGAGCCAGTCAGTTGTCTGATGTGGGAGTGGAAGCATTGGCTGACGGGTCGGTGTACCCGTCTTCGCGTGCCACAGCACGACCTGGCCCCCATAACGCACACGCCAGGATTCACTAACTCAGGGGATATGGAGGAGCCATCACCGTCTCACTCCCAGTCCACTGGTCAGCCACTTGACACACACAGCACATACCCTGGGCCGACGGCGTGGTCTAGTGTAAGTGTCATATTGGCAGCCTTCCAAGCCATGGTTTCTAGGAAACCGTGATTTTATCAGGTATATTATGATGATTGTGAGGGTGTTGTTTATGTATTAGTCTAGATGGTGTGCGCTGATGTGGCTTAGCCTCCGGTGGTTTACGGCAGGTTATCGTGGAGGCGCATGTGTCCTTATAGTCCCATGTGGTGTGTAAATGTGCGGGGGCAGTGAGGGCAGTTGAGGCGGGTGCGGCAACTGTATGTCGGAGTCCCAGGCACTGGTTCACCAGCCTCCGTGCAATGGATTCTCAGGTGACCGACCAGGCCGATGCGTGAGTTGAAGTTGCGGTTGTATTGTGGGCAGGAGAAATCGGTAGAGGCTGTGAGGATGTCATTCATGGTAGTGGGGGTGGCAGTCGCGGTAAGAATGACAGGAGCGGAGGGTGTGCATGATGTATCGGTGTTGTCGGCATTGCGGTGAATTCCGCTGTCATGGATGCGCATAAGACCCATAGACCCATGCGATGAGTGAATGCGCGAGGACAGTGAGGACAGTGGAGGCGACGATCTCTGCTGTGTGTTGGTGCTCCAGGCACTGGTTCACCAGTCTCTGTATGATCGATTCGCCGATGCATGAGGCGAATGTGCTGTCGCTGGTGGTGGTGGTGGTGGTGGTGGGGGCGGTGGTGGCGGTGGTGGGGGTAACAGGCGATGAGTAGAGGGATGTGGTCTCTATGATGGTGGGAGTAATGGAATTGATGCCAGAAGTGAGGGTGGAGGAGTCTGAATGAGGGTTGGCAGAATTTGACGTAGAAATCGGAATTGTCGGATTGTTTGTGCATTGCGTTCGAATATGTCCAACCAGGCCGATTCTCGCGCAGAAGATGCGTTAACAGCGTGGGCATGTTGGCAGGGCCTGGGCATTGACGATGTTGGTCCGGGGCGCTGGTGACTTTCGTGCCGCTCTTTTGGCTTTGACGGCGGCGATCTGGTTGGCCTCATAGATTGCTGAACTAGTCTTCACTGATCTTCTCCATGCCAGTCTATCCTGGGCGAGGTCCTCCCAGGTCGCCGGGTTGATTTGCAGTTGCTTCAGCGATTTCTTCAAAGTGTCCTTGTAGCGTCGTTTTGACCTCCTTGCCGGCGAGAACCCGTAGCGACATCTCTGTAGAAAAGTCGTTTGGGTAGTCCTTCGTCGTCAATTCTTACCAGGAGGCCGCTCCATCGCAGTTGCACTTGCATCAGCATGGCGTGGATGCTGAGGATTCCGGTCCGCTCCAGGACTTCCATGTCTGGGATCCTGTCTTGCCATCTCAGCTTCAGTATTCTGCGGAGGCAGCTGAGATGAAAGTGATTCAGCTTCAATGAAGGCAGTGTATAGGTGTGTTCGCATCTCCTGGCACTTCTCTTGTAGCTGGCGGGTGGCAAAGATCATATCGGTTGTTCCACGGTGTCAGCGGAAGCCACATTTGCTTTCCGGGAGCAGGCCCTGCTCTAGGTGACCGTTCAGACGATTGGAAAGGATACGGGTGAAGATCTTCCCGGTGATGTTGAGCAACGAGATGCCTCTGTTATTATCACAGAGTTGCCGGTTCCCCTTCCGTTTGTAGAGATGGACGATGGTCGCGTCTTTGAAATCCTGAGGAACTTGTCCTTGGCGCCACATCTCCTGGAAGAGTGTTGTGAGTTCTGCGTCGGATCCCGGTGCTTTACCGCTGGAAATCTGCTGCACGGCCCGGATGGTTTCTGATAGGAAAGGCGGAAGATTTAGGTCATTGTTCGTGTCCACTTGAGGGAGCCGGTCAATGGCAGCATCGGAGATGGCTGATGAGCAATTAAGGACACTTCTGAAGTGCTCGGCCCAGCACTTCAGAATTTGCCATTAATCTGACAGCAGTGTTGTTCCGTTAGAGCTGAGCAGCGGTGTGGACCCCTTGATACCTTTGAAAAAGTTTTTTATTTCATTGCGGTCCGCATACCCCTGGATTTCCTCAGCCTTTCAGATCATCCAGGCATCCTGCATCTCCCGCAGCCATTGCTGTACAAGACGCCGGTATCTGAAAAAGGCTGCTTTGGTGGCGTCAGTCCGAAGGTCCATGTAGGCTTTGTGTAGTCCATTCTTCTCCGCGATTAAGTTGCTGATGTCAGCGTCTTTGTCGTCAAACCAGTCCTGGTGTTGACGGCGTGCGCGTCCGAGGACTTCGAGGACGGTGGACTGGATGACATTTTGCAGTTGACACCATCGTGTCTCCACGGTAGCATTATAAGCTTGAGCATGCAGGTTCTTCAGTTTCTCGGTAATTTGGTTGCTGAACTCAAAACAGTGAGCAGGCAAATTTAACAAAAGAGTATTTAACTTACCTGGCGGACTCTTACCTTGGAGCCTTCGTCGGGGTTACAGTCGGAGCCTAATATGGGAGATGACGAGGCGGTGATCTGTCCAACCATTGGCATCACGGATCGCCTTGGTTACCAGTACGTCCTGTCGATCTCGCCTCCGCACGAAAACATAGTCCAGCAGATGCCAGCGCCGCGACCGAACGTGCATCCACGTGACCTTCTCCCGCGTCGGAAAGCAGAAGAAGGTGTTGGTCAGCAGGAGACGGTGTTCCGCACACGTGCGCAGAAGAAGGAGGCCGTTATCGTTACAGCTACCGAGACCGTGGGGACACAGCACTCCCTGCTAGGCAGCGTGGTCCGTCCCGACGCGGGCGTTAAAGTCACCAAGGACAATTATCTTGTCCATTTTCGACATAGTTGCCAGCAGGGCGTGCAGGTCCTCATAGAATTTGTCCTTCGCTGCATCAGAGCTCGTCATTGGGAGGAGCGTAGGTGCTGATGATGGTGGCGAACTGGTTTCCCCGAAGAGGCAGGCGGAGGCTCATCGGGCGATCATTGCTACCCTGCGGAAGACAGGACAGACGTCCCACGATGTCGTTACGAATGGCAAAGGCAACACCAGCGTCGCGTCGCTCTGCCTTTGGCCAGTCGCTCCGGAAGAAGGTGTAGCCGGCACCCACCTCCTCCAGCTGATCCTGCCCAGAGAATCGGGTCTCGCTGAGAGCAGTAATTTCCACCTTGTAGCGCGCCAGTTCCCGAGGGACTAGCGCCATCCTTCATTCCGGCCGGTTGCTCCTAGGATTGTCTAAAAGGGAACGAACATTCCAGGCTGCTAGTATGAGTGGACTAACCCGAGCAGCCTAGAGGGTATGGCGAGGGCGATGGTGACGGGGAGTATTGTTATTTGTTTGAGTTTTACAACCGCGTATTTTGCGATCTGCGAGCCGCGGCCGGCTGCAGAAGACGTAATACCCAGCATTTGTTTAGGGCACTTTTTCTAGCCCCTTCCTTTTCGAGGAGACAAGCAGTGCTGTCCCTAAATAGGGCTGCTTGGACATCCCAGACAGCTGCCGAACTCCATTATGAGTCACGGTTTCGTTTTAGTGGGAGAACGACCCGAGTTAGCCTGGGTCACCTACGGGGTTTCTGTCGCCCCCACCGTAGGACTTTTTGAGAGGGGGGAGGTGGGAAAATCGGGAGTCAGACATACCGGGTGTAGAGGCACACGCAACACCGGAGACCCTCACCTGGTTTAGCCCGCCGGTCGTGACGGTTGCCCGGGGTGTGGCCGCTGGGAAGAACCCAACTTCGAGGAGCCCCAGGTGAGATTTGGGTACCAGTGATAGTAGGCCTGTGATGGCCTGACAACCACGCCCTATAGATACTGCGCATATTGTGTCCCTAGTATCCTTTTCGGAAACTGTCATTGATGATGGGTTCAAGAGAGAATCCGAAACGACAGGCCAGAAACACCATGTTCCAACGATCGTACCCTCTTCATCTGAACTTCCTCCTGGAACTTGCCTGTTCGCCTCTATCAGCAGGACTCGCGGCCGACTCTGGGCTTCCGCTGAGATGATATGGCGTAAATATATGTATCATGTAAGTGGCAGTCATCGCCGGTGTGCTGATTTGTTTGCGTCATTGCGGAGTCTGGCAGCGCTTAGGTTCAATTGTCTTAGAGGCTGCATGCGTGCGTAGGAATCGTTCTCGTGTGCCCTAGCACTACGTAGGTGCCAGAGGCGCTACACTCTCACTCTTTATTCTTCACATTACAGATGATCTGCACAAAATGGACTGCGTTAAGCTTCTGTTCGCTTACGACGTTAAGCTTTGGCAAACCACTAGGAGGCCTGATGCTCAGATTCCCCAGCAAAATAATCTGCAACAACCGGAAACCTGGTGTGAGTGATAACTGCTCGATTTTAGTAAGCCCACATGTGCCGTCTTCCACTCTTCCTCTAAATAGCTACCACTTGGAGCTTAAACATCCCATATGGTTATTGGAGAGGCGAACAATATGGCCTCCGACCGCAATGCACCAAGTCTGCTGAAAATGTCATGGGGAGGGACTGCACGCTAGCAGAAGGATGTTTCAGACGCTCGATTAGGACCCTTTTAGGCAATTCCACGTCACTTCCCCTCATCCTCACATAGAATATAGTATACAGGCATGGAGAGTATGGCTCGGAAAAGGCAAACTAAACTTGATAAATTTCAGTGTCTGATGACAGAGCAAGTAAAAGTTTTAAAAGGCAGACCTTACCCAGGGTAACTGAAGTACCTTAATCTATTCCCTATGTATTACTGGCAGCAAAGAAGAGATTTATTTTGGGTTATAAGATAAAACATAACGGTTTTAAAAATGACGAAGAAAAACGCCGATGCGTAAAGAACGTTGGAAAGGGCATTGTTTACACAATTAAATGCGACACGCAAGCAGGAGTCTGAAAGACTAAAACAATATACTCAACCGTCTACTAATTTATGGCCAGTAGCATGGTAACATGCAATCTCACAACATGCGGTTGATATATGGTTGAGCGGCTGCTGAGCCCCTGCAACGAGCCAGCTCGGTGTACGACAGGCGTTATTGTGGATGCACACTCATGACAAATGCAACACGTGAGTTGAGGTATGGCGGCACGCCTACGTGCATTTTCAAGATCCGCCAGCCACCTACTCCGGATACTCCTCCGGTCTTCTTGACTTTGACATGACACCGGGTCCAGACGCGGCCTCACGAACGCTCCTAATATTTTGAAGATCCATTTGTCAAACCCCGTCATGGCTCGCTTGGTTAGGTGAACTTGTTGGCTTTGCTGCCTTCGTGCAGTTCAGTGCTGGTTGGAGCGAAGATAAAATTCACTCACCCAACCCCTTTGCATTGTCAACTGGTTGCAACGGTGTTGCGCTTACAAAGTAAAACTCCGGGTTGCCGACCAAAAAAATTGCAATTGCTTGCATTTAAAAGCCTTAACCAAGCCGTCCTCAAGCAGCTGCAACGCTGTTTGTATGTGGTCTTCGTCTACCACAGTGTGAACAACTTTTCATGTTGTCGGTGAACATGATAAATTTGCAGTCTGCGTCCGTGACGCTGGACCCCTATGGGGCCTGAAACTGAGACCTTTGAAACTCACTTTGGTTACCTATGTGTGCTACTGGTGGCGCCAAACTTGCATTCGTTGCGGACCGTCCAATCAGAAAGTTCTTCATCCGTTATCTTTTTTGCCTTCCCTTTGATTTCACCCATAAAACAATCTATATGTTCACATTTATCTTCTTAAACTAGAAAACGTGTGTTTCTACCTATGAATTCCACTTGGCAACGTAAATTTTTGGCGTAAAACCCAGGGATAGGTGTACCTTTTTGTATTCACTGAAATGAATAAGAGCGTTTCTTAATTCCAACCCCCACCCCGAAATGCCCACCCTGAATTCGGCTATTTTTATCTTCTGGACTGCCTTTCTTGTTCAATTTAGTGACTTTTTCGTGTTTCTTGGAGCACTATAGTTTAAAAAATTACTTTAATTGTGGTAGTCAGTAGTTTTTTCGAAATAATTCTCCAAGGTACTCAACTACCGAAACATGTGATTTAATGAGCCTTTTACTGCAATAAATTAGATTTACTTTCTGCCGTTCTACTAAACGCGCGAATAAAAAATTCCCTTCTTAAGACAATTATAAAGTGTGTAACATCAAGGTATTTGCTCATTTATTGCAGGATCCCATTGTTCACTCAAGACAGCAATTCAATTAGTTATTCTGAAAGGGAGTAAATGTGATGGTTATGAATACGGTTCCTGTGAACCACAGGTGTGGCCAAGCGAGGCTTCGTTTAATTGACCGCCGATTCGAGTTCAGATGGACAATACCACCGTGAGGCTCGCCAGTTGGCCCCAAGGCAGAATGTGGTGCATTCCCCCACTGTGAGTGTGTTCAAGATAAGTCTGGATAATCACATGTGGTCGGTCAATCCTAGCTGTTCACACCCCATCTAATAAATTACTGCGACAACTATAGGTATACTACTCCCTTGGTTTCAATAAATCGTTTTGTTTACATTAATTTCGACTCTGACAAAAATTTGATTGTACGAATGCAGTGAACATGTTGTTCGCTTTTGTTTCGAAAATGCCGAAACTTGTTAACATTTATGCTTCATTAGAGGTATTTAAATTTTGCATACTAAAACGAACTACAAAAGGTCTGCAACTTAGCTATTTTTTCATACATACCTGTGGCGTGTGAATGGCGTTTTAAGGGCTTTTGTCATTTACTCCGAGTGTACTGATTGAAGGTAAAATGCATTGGTTGCTATTCTTTGTAGGCGTTGTACTGTGCAAATTCACTTTAATAGATTTCCAACAAAAACCGTCTGCACTGTCTTATATTTGTGATCATTTACAAAAATAAGGGAAGGAGGGAAGTATTTTAACTCAAAGTATCCGGTACATTCTCAGATCCGGAATATTGCATTTAGTCGGTTTCACCACCAAATCGAAACAACTTTTGTGCCGCGGAGAACCCGGCGAGATGACAGGGCTACACCCCACGATATATTTATATTGGCAACCGCTCAGCGTTTCTTTCAGACTGAGCTGGTTCCGCTAGTGGAATTATTTAGGACCCGACAATTTAACTCAAATGCAAAATGACAACTCTGGTCAAATTTTAGTGCACCAGAGTACTTGAGTCCTACACGTTGCTAATAGTTGTAAATAAGGACTTCATTTTTGGAGAATCACTTGATTGGCACTGACAAGAATTCTTGTCAGCCTTAAGGCTAATCAAAAACAGCTAACGACGTCAAACGAACACAAAAGATTTTTAAAAAAAGTTAATTTATTCGGTTGCCTGCATAATCCTGCTTAATTTCTGCAAATAACCGCCTAAATTAGGAACAGAAATCTCAGCAGAACTAACAGTTTGGGGTCTGTCTAGCTTCCTCAAAAATCCCTGTTACAGAGACTGGTAAATGGGGAAACTTTCTAGAGGAAATGATCTCACGAACTTCTTTTAGTCCTTGTGGCTTTTCCTCTTACACGTTCTTTCGACTGCTCAAGTCTTACGCCAAAGAAGACAATATCCATTTCTCGATCAATAACGTCAACTGCATTAGTCAGGACCAAATTCGCGTTGTCTGATTGAAAAATATCATTTTTGTGCTTGTCCAGGCTATTGTTTGCCGTCCAGGGGCACTGCCAGCTTCATGTTACAAAAAGTCTACAACTGGATAATCGCGAACTTGTCAGTTAGGAGGAATACCAAGCTTAGTTATTTTGGTGATAATGGTTTGAGCTGCGGCAATAACAGCAACGCCGCAAGTTTTTTCGTAGGTGAGATTACGAGGTAGACACAAAAATCTCTGTTATCAATGTTATAAACGCAATGGTGCGATTTTTTAATTAAATTGTCTAATATTATTGGGCTTAGTCGTGGTAGCGTGGCCGAGCGGTCTAAGGCGCCGGTTTAAGGCACCGGTCCGAAAGGGCGTGGGTTCGAATCCCACCGCTGCCAAGATTTTTCTACATCCTACCACTCGTTACTCTTTGAATTTGGCACTCCCGTGCTGAGATCCGTTAACCTTTTGAAGGGCCCCAACCCATTTATGAAAGGTTATTTAAGTTCGCAGGTGGTTAATCTGCCGTATTCCATGCAGTAGTGCATAGCATTGAGCAAGAAAAACTGCTGCAGAAACCGCTATGACAGGCGCCTGTGGCTGTGCGCACAGCCACAGGTTACCACACCATTGCCACTGTTCAAAGGTTTCCAACACGATAATTATATGGCAAGACTGTGGTTAGCAAACGAGCCCTGGTGCACGGTTCGGTCACATATGTACTTTAGCACTTTTTCCTATTGGCGACAGTCTTGAGCGACTTTAACATCTTTTTGTACATACTACTTGACTCCCAAATAGCATGTCAATATCCGCCGGATGTCGCTTGGATATGTCGTGATATGCATATCGACAGTATATCGACTTTGTCCTCTGTGTCGATATATGCCTAAATCGAAATGTCGAGATACGACGACAGGTAAAAGAGGTTCCGGTACTTCCTGCGCAACCCTCCATGCAAAACGAATATATACGGCGCGCCCAATCCAATTACTTCACTTCGTCCATCCTATGTAGCTCGCGTAGTCGCATTTTACCATTTCCCGCGTAGTTTAAAGGAAAATGAAAACACATATTTGATAGGAACTTATAAAAATGTTTATTATAAAACGTGCAAAATAATTTATGTACAAAAATAGTAAATAGTCCTCTTAATATGTGCAATATGGGGCACTGGGATGCGTTAAATCACGGGGTAGGGGGTTGTCATCACGTGGGACAGGATTGGAGGTGGCGAGTGCAGGGTGACCTTCTAAAAATAGATAGTGGTAATGTGAAAGTTAACCAGCCAACCGTTGAAAGCGAATTCTGTTGGATGTCCTTGCACCCTCTTGCCGGTGGCGTCTAGTGACCGTTTGAGGTGCCTCATAAATTTGGCCTCCAATTCATACAGGTTTAGGCGGCCGCCACCATTCCACTTAAAGAAGATCTCTACATAGTTAAACATTTAAAAGAGATTTTATAACCCACTTGTAATAAGTTCATTAATGTTAGATCCGCATAAATTCTCCTTTTCTTTTCGTCCTTGGAAATTAAGTTCCAAGGCGATTGCATCATGGAATATCGCATAAAATATGCGAATTTCTGCCACCTAGGTATGGTAGAAGGACTCCTAAGTCAAAGTGAAAGTAAATAACGGTTGCTAATCAGTTCCTTGCGAAAGGATGGGTCCAGCAGCCGGGCATTTAGTTGTCGGAACCCAGCGCGGCTAGCAATGGGCTGCGCGACAGGATTAGCCGGCATGTCAAAGCTCTGCTCCATCGGAGCTGTACTTGCTCCGGCTTGGGCCAGCTCAAGATTTCGTAGCTCGCCCATTATCAAGAGCTGCCGCTTAGCCTGAATATTCAGTTTTCGATGTATTTCCGACAGGGAGTCAGTTGGCGCTGACGGTTGTGAGGAGCCAATGGCAATTAAATTTCATATAAAGTTATGGTCTTACCTGGGCGTTCGGAACGCCTGCATGTAGGCAAAGTTTTTCTCACCAATAGCAGTCGATATCGCCATGATATACTGAAATCTCGACATGTCGAGATACGACATTGCGCGTGCTCATCGGTCAATCAATTTTAAGCCTCTGAGCTGTGATTGGTTGGCGGGCTGATAGCGTGGCTTGAGCGGGCGCCAGAAGCTTGCCATCACACTTTTCTCTGCTTTGGCGTGCGCGCGCGTGACTATACTTCTGCCTGCTCTTGTGCATTTGTGAATTTACAGTCTTTTTCAGTTTACTATATTGATTTATTTTTTCTATTAACCTTGTCTAATGTTTAGGCAGCCCTGTAAGAGGACAATAAGAAGGCATATTGCCCGTGATGTGGCAGAAATATTCCGAGAAGATAGTGAGGAAGTTAACAGGTACAGATGCAAGCGCGTAAAAGCTAATGAGGAAAGCACATCTGCACCGCTAAGTGATCGAACTTGGAGGAACGTGCCCCTAGATGCACATTGTTCATCGGTGTGGTCAACTGCAGTTAAGCACACCGATGACAGCGAGGGCTATAGTAATTCGTCGTCAGATGAGGAAGAAAGCAGCCCAGGGAGCTGTTTGCCTTCGCAGACCTCGATTCGGGATAGGGTTAGGAAATGGGCTATTGAATAAAATATTGCGTTTTGGAAATTTTTAAATTGCTGGTCGCTGACATGCCTATGGACCCCCAAACACAGCTTAGGGCATCATACAGCTTCAGAGTTGAAAAAATGGGTAGTTTGACTACGTTCACATAGGATTAGAGAGTCAAATTAAGCGAGTCCTACAGAAGAGAAGGATTCTTGCAGGTGAGAATGAGATTTTAGTTAATATAGCTATCGATAACTTACCCGTTTTTCAGAAAACCAGATTGAATTTTGGCTAATTTTAGCTACGGTTATCCGTCTTTTCATAAGCGTCGTATACCCGGTGGCTATTTACTGGGGTAAAGGTAAACCACTCGACGTTCAGGCTTTTTGTAAGGAAACTGTCGATGAAATTAACTTGCTGTAGTTCATAGGGATAAGTTTCGATTACTTAGATCAGTCAAAAACTGTGTGCGTGACAGCCATTATATTTGACGCACCGGCTAGGTCTTTCATTAAGCAGGTAAAGAATGTTAACGCATATCACGGATGCGAACGGTGCGACGTGCTTGGGTTATTTATCGACAAAGTGGTTTATTTAGGTGACGGCCATAGGGAAATAAAGGACGATGACAAAAACCTGCCCGTGGACGGCAAGCACAGGGTAAGAGTTTCACTATTCGCTGCCTGTAGGTTAGGTCTCATATCCAATTTTCCATTAGTTCCGCTTCATCTATTATATCTAGGTGTAGTGAAGAAGCTGATTGGTATGTGAGTTAGGAATCGTAGGTCTAAGGCGAGCGGTTCAGTGTACCCTCCTGTACTGTCTACCTCTGCAGTAGACACCAAGTAGCCACTGAAAAATAAAATTATTGTTGTTTACTGCAATCCGACATTAAGCTTGTCCACAGCTGTGTGAAGGTAACATCGGTTATGCTTAAGAATAACTCAGACTTTTCGTGCGGAAATTCCAAGGTTCATATGGTAAGGAGCGGATGGTGTATAATAGCACAGCATAACGCACATTGGCAACGATCTGAAGCGTCAAAGGTCTCTAGACTCATTCTTGTCTTTCCCCTTTGAAAGCTACCTTGGATAATTTCGCAAAATGCTGCGTAAGTCATCGTACCCTCTACAACAAGTTGCTAGAAGGTTTAACGTGATGGATGGTCATATATTTGATGCAAAGGACACACGTTGGCCTAGACTTCTTCACAAGCATCAGCGGGGTGCATAACCTAGAAACTGGGAGCCCTGTGATCAATAAAAATGCATCCAAACTTAACAGGTTCAAGTAGATAATTCACTTGCCAACGGATGCATTGCCGTAGGTGAAAAGAAGGTATGTATTTAAATGTTCTTGTTACTGAGGACGGACTTATTAGCATGGTATACGTATAGTTCACAGATCTTTCGGAGTACTTAGAGTACGCTATTAGCTCAACCATTGGCACAGATCTCCTTTATAAGGATTTGCCAAAGTCTATTCGAAAGTATTCTTGCTTCCCTGTGGACGGTTTTCAATGTGTTAATAGAATTAATTGACCTGTGGCGAAAGGCAACCTTAGACATTTAAAAAATCGACCACTTACACACCATTCCCCTAGGGGAACATTGCACGTGAACCCTACAACCGCACTGCCCACCTATGTAGAGGTTCACGTGCACTGAAGGATTGAAGTGACAATAGCTTAAGGATAAACACCCAATAACTTCTACCTAACCGTGCGGTTGTATATTTTATCATGAGCTCCCAACAGCACTCCAAGAGGCCTCTACGGTACAGGAAGGAAGCCTCGCTGTACTTATGGGAGGAAACACCGCACATATCACCGGTAGATTGCCTATTCTAAATATAAGTAGGAAAAGGAAGCGGACACAAATGCCTTAGCTGAGGCTTCAAGGGAAACTTTGCCTACAATCAGGCGTCCCGAACGCCCAGGTAAGGCAGTAATTTTAAATGAACTTTCATTGCCATAGGTTCTTCACAACCCAAAGTATCTTGACATGTCGATATCCGGGCGAGATGGCCATCTCTTAGTAAGCAGTTCACGTGCTGAGTGAGTAGTGAGTTGAGAATGCGGAACAGCTACTGAAGGCTTCCGCGCGATATCAAGTGGTTGGATGATTTGGTGCTATAAATGCTGATGTAGCGCAGTTATCAAACACTTTCACGTGTAATATGATGCCGTCCATTTCTGTTGTCGAGGTAAAATTCCGCGAAATTATGCTTGGTCAATACTTCCAGTCACTGGCCAGTCCCCCCGGGTTGACCTGGAGGAAACAATTAAGTAGTTCAGTCAAGAAATAGCTATCAATATAAGTCTATCTTTAGACAACTGGCTATTATTTTAAGGCGAGGAGCTCTCATGAATACCCGATGGAATCTCCTTACGCCGAAATATTTGTTAACACAAGCTGGAAATATGCTTGTGTAATGGCTCCTACGAAAAAATATGATAATTTAGGAGTGCATTTAATGTATATTGCTAGCCGTGCTGGTTGTGAAGCCTTTTCCCATGTAGTCCATAAACGAAAGGACGGGATCATTATAATGTCCTTTAAAAAGGTTCACTACCACGAGGCCGTTCCGTCTGAAAAGGTGGACACGACGGAACTGTTCAAGGAGCACGCTTTGCAAGACTTTCGAACGTTGAGTCCTTCATCCTCAAAAAGTTAAATTGGTGGCCTTTTGCTTACGTGCTATAGCACGAGAGGGGCCTTAATTCTGCATGCACAATTTAAGCATGCACTGCAGAATGGTATTTTTAATAGCTACCATGAATTGATGTTCAGCATAAGGGAATATAAGAAAGTAAATGAAAATAATGTAACCTTTTTAGAACTTTCAGCCAGCCAATTCAAACTTTCCTATTTCTCACAGCTGTAAGCTGCCTGAGAGTCCCGCCGCTCACAGTAGAATGAGATATTAATATATTTACTTTGCGTGCGTTCACGCGGGCTCATTCTGTGTGGAAAATTCAAATCGGAGGACTAAGTAATCATTTGCCATTGAAATGATGACGTGTCAGGTCCATGAAATTCGGATGCAAGATACGCTTCTCGAAAGTAGAATTTGGAGGAGAACTGCGCGTTTAATCAGTTTACCTGGTTCACAACTATATCTGCAACCGAATGCTGGTTTCGGCAGATCCCAAGTTCCACCGTTTTGAGGGGGAAGCTGGTCAAAACCTGCTCAATATGATAAGTCAGATAAGACCATCAACCGGTCGGTTGAAGGTTTATTTAAGAAGTACACCTTGCTTATAAAAACGAATCTGTAGATTATTTCGGTATTAATTACAAAATGAAGGATCTGGCGAACATGCGCAGGCGCATTTTGCGCACTGACCCATCGGCCATGGGGATGACGGATGCCCTTCAAAATATAGACGATGGCTCTTTCTCTGATTACCTATATGACAAAGAAGGGATGGAGGCCATGTGCTTCACATCGCCAGCCCTAAAGAGCGTGTTTGCTCAATATGCATAGGTGGTGCAGATGGATTGCACCTATCGAACTAACCACATTGGGTTTGTATTGTATCGCATAGTGATAACCGATAAGCATGGTCATGTGCGGTCCGTGTTGTATGCGTTTGCATTGAGTGAAACGGCCGAGAGTATGAATGGATAGTAAGAAAGTTGAGGGAAATTGTGGGTTCTGCTACTAAGGAAATAGGCACCGTTTTTCTTGAAAGGATGTTCGGCAAATAAGAGCATGGAGAAGAATTTTTCTGAAATTGAAATATCTATTTTATTGTGTACTTTCCATGTTCAGTAGTCCTTCAGATTCAAGGTCACGCAGCTTTATACCAAAGAAATAGCTTATTTATGTTTTTTGTGAAGAAGGCTGTGCGAATTCTGAGTCTTTCAACGTTAAGGGCGCAATGCAGCAAATTGAAACCAATTTTCCAGGACTCTGGCTCTAAGTCCAGGAAAATTGATTGACTTTTGCGCATATGTGGGCCCACCAGGATAGAGAACGGGGTATCACCTGCGGTGATAACATGACAAATAAGATAAGAGTCTTACTCGAGTGCTTAAACAATTTTGCAGGCACTACATGAGCCTAACTGCCTGTGTAAACAGTCTGGTGACCTTGATTTAGTCCAAAGAAGTTGACTGTTAAAGGTTGGCAGTCAAGGAATAATGTCGTCGCAGGCATTTTAATGATTGCCCCAGACATGTTGCAGTAATATGTCAGAGGTTGAAAACATATGCGTCAGATGTTTTCCTCAAGCGGATTGGAATGCCTACCCTATGAGGGCCGCCTAGAAAGACTTAAAATTTTTCCTCTCTCTTATAGGCAATACAGAGGGGATATGATCTTAGTCTTCAAACTGGTCAGAGGAGTTGATTGTGCTCTTCAGATGGCCAACTTTTTTGAATTGGCAAACATGACAAGTCTCCGAGGTCACCAATACAAACTGAAAAGAAATCACGCCAAACTTGAAGTGCGGGCCAACTTCTTTTCCCAACGGGTGATTGACGAATGGAACAAACTGCCAGCCTCAGTTGTTCAGGCTGAAAGCGTTGAAATGTTTAAAAGAAGACTTGATGCATTTTTACTTGATGAACATATATTTAGTCGACAGCAATGATTGATATACTAAAACGACTATCGCCATGTAACATATGCTTTTTTTGCTAGCGTCTATCTGTAAATAGGGTTTTCAAAGGCTCTGCCTATCTCCCTTATATATACTGAATTATATACTGAATCTTGATGCTAGCCAGAGGGTGGAAACTAGTAGTGAATGGGTGGACGCGGGTAAATAAATAAACTGTATATTTAAGGCCCAGAGGGCCCCATCATTACAAACATAGTACCGTGGTTTAAATAAATACAAAGTGGATAATTGCTGCACTATGTGAGCATCCATATGAACAGCAGAAATGAGTAGTATGGTAAACATATCCAATACAAAACGATTTGCCATTTTTAAAACAAAAGTCATTTAGTAGACAAAATGAATCAAGAAAACTATTACTAACGGAAAGTATTTATGGCAGCTAGTAAGATATGGCAGTTCTTACGTGTTTCGGTGAGAAGACTATGAAATGAGTAATGGACGACTATATGTAGGTATTGACGGAAGTAAGTTACACAGGGCTGTAAAGACCTGTGCCCGTGAGCATAAATGTTTAACTCCGGATGTGAGTGGTAAAGGTAGGTATTGACTCTATTAAGCTGGATATGGAAGCAATGACATTTGCCCGTGCGTCGATATGTAGAACCAAGTAAGAACTGCTAACGGAAGGTATTGACGTTAGTAAATTAGATGTGACAGTAATGACACGTGTCAGTGTGTAGACACGGGGAACTAAGGAAGGGAATGCTAACGGTATGTATTGACGTTAGTAAAGTAGATATGAAAGTAATGACCTGTGCCAGGGTGTGAACATGGCGGATTGAGGAAGGGACTGCTAACGGTAGGTATTCAGAGTAGAAAGCTACATATGCCGGTTGACATGTGAGTTGATATGGTGAACTGAGGAAGAGACTTCTAAAGCTGGGTAGTGAGGATAGAAAATAAGCTATGGCGTTATGATATACATCGGTTATTAAACATGGTGAATTGAGGAAGAGAATGCTTGATGGGTGTTGACGGTAGTAAGTTACATAGGACAGTAATGAAATTTGTGGGTGTGTCGACATGGTGATCTAATCTGATTACGCTAGAAATATCAGTAAAAACATGTGTCGGTGAGTATAAATTATGAACTGAGGGACTTATAAAGGTAGGTATTGACGGGTATTATTTTTAAAATGCATTAAAGACATGTAACCGTGAGCAGAAATGTTAAACTGAGGAAATTCAGTATAATTCAGCATATATAAGGAAGATAGGCAGAGCCTTTGAAAACCCTTTTTACAGATAGACGATAGCAAAATAAGCAAATGTTACATGGTGATAGTCGTTTTTGTATATAGATCATTGCTGTCGACTAAATATATCTCCATTAAGTAAAAATTCATTAACTCTTCTTTTAAACATTTAAACGCTTTCAGCCTGAACAACCGAAGTTGGCACTTTGTTCCATTCTTCAATCACCCGTTGGGAAAAGAAGTTGGCCCGCACTTCAAGTTTGGCATGTTTTCTTTTCAGTTTGTATCGGTGACCTCGGAGACTTGTCATGTTTGCCAATTCAAAAAAATCGGCCATCTTAAGAGCACAATCAACTCCTCTGACCAGTTTGAAGACTAAGATCATATACCATCTGTATTGCCTATAAGAGAGAGAGGAAACATTTTAAGTCTTTCTAGTCGGCCCTAATAGAGTAGGCATTCCAATCCACTGACTAGTTTCGTCACCCTCCGTTGAACTTTCTCTAGCAGAGCGTCGTCATGTTTCGTTCAAGGGCACCACGCCTGAACGCAATATTCCAACACCGGCCGGATAAATGTTCCAAACATGCGCCCAAAAGCTCTCAGTCAAAATTAACGAAGTATCTCCTGATTGCGCCTAAGATACAGATAGCTTTCTTTGCTATATTCGCATAGTGCGACGATGTTTTGAGACAAGGTTTTATCCATATACCCAAGTCCTTTAGAATATTTACCTCCTGGTGACCACTGATAAAGTTCTGATATTCGAACCTAATAATCCTTCTGGAACTAGACCGCATAAGGATTATTTGGCATTTGTTAAGATTAAGGTTCAGCAGCCACCCATCACACCATGTTTGCAAGCGATCTAAGTTTTGTTGTAATTTCCGCGCATCCTCCGGATTTTCAATCGAGTTTCATAACTTCAGATCGTCAGCGAACATTACCTTCTCGCATGTCAGACACTCAAGACAGTCGTTCACGTATAGAAGAAACAAAATGGGACCCAGAACGCTCCCCTGCGGAACTCCACTGTGAAAGGTTTCCCAGTGAGACTTGGCGTCTCCAATACAAAAACGCTGGCGCCTGCCTGTGAGAAAGTCGGCCAACCATTTGAGTAGGTTGCCAGTCACACCGATTTGACGGAGCTTAAAGATTAGACGTTTGTGTGGAACCCTGTCAAAGGCTTTGCTAAAGTCAATGTAGACCGCATCGACTGAAATACCCATTTCAAATGATTTTGTCCATTTTCCATGGACGTGAGCAGGTTGTGAGGCAGGATCGACCACTTCGAAATCCATGTTGATATGAACTAAGCAAGTTATTCTCTTCAAGATGTCTCATCAGTTCCTTTTGATTATCTTTTCCATAATTTTGCAACAGATACTTGTGAGGCTGAATGGTCAGAAACTGTTTGGTGATGCCCTCTCTCCTCCTTTATAGATGGGGGTTATGTTGGCTATCTTCCACTCGGTAGGCAGAGCCCGCGCCTCCATCGAACTTTCAAATATCTTGGAGAGCGGAGAGGTCAGCTGGTCTGTGAGTTCATTGAGAAATTTTGCGGATATACCGTTTGGGCCAGGTGATTTAGTGGGCTGTAGCTGTTTCAGAGTTTTTCTTACTGTGTCCATTGGGAATGTCACCGTGCTTATTTTGTTTGTAGATGTGGCAGTACTGTAGTATTCTTCCTCGTCAAAAGGTGGTTCCTCTGTATACACGGACATAAAGAAACTGTATTAGAGTCTGGTTTTATCGGAGTTATCAGGTAACCTGTTTCCCTGATAGTCTTTTAGACAAGGAATGGAGTCCCGATTTCGTTTGCCTTATTTACGCAAGCAAAAAACATTTTCGAATTTCTTGGTATGTCTTTGACTATTTCTGACTCAAAGGCTGATCTTTCTTTTCTCAGAAGATTCCGACACCGATTTCGCTGTTTCTTTAAAGGGAAAAAAATGTTCAGGTTGTTGATATCTGGCATATGCTCTCCACAGTCTTTTTTTCTTCTTGAGATTCCTTTTTATTTCCGATGTCACCCACTCGGGTCGGGAGACGCACGATCGCCTTTTAAGTGGGCAGAATGTCTCTACCAACTGCCGAATCAAGTTACTAATGAAGAACCAGGCAGCGTTTGGGTCAGGTACATGTGCAGGGCTCAAATCTATTCCATTCAGTAATTCTTTCCTTTTGGGATAATCCCCTTTCCATACATTTCTCTCCCTAACTGCACGACGTTTGGGTAAAAAAATGACTGTACTCCCAAGCAAAAACACAATGATCACTTCGTCCAAGCGGCACGTAAGAACTTAATACAAGGATGCACTTGTCGTCTATACTAATAATTAGATCCAAACATATTGATTCCTGCCTATTTCGGAACCGCGTCTCCATTGTGAAATGTTGGGTAAGAAACTCGTCATTTACGAACTGAAGTAGTTTCTGTTCGAATGAATTTTCCGATCGCGAGAAGTACATTGATACCCAATCGATATTTAGAATTTTTAAGAATTTATATTTGGTTAGCACCGGCAAGGCATTGTCTGAGCAAACATTAGCAACGAAATAAAGTTATGACAATGTGTGCAGATAAAATGTACGAATACTTAATAATGTAGACATAACTTGTCCTGCTATGTCAACAGTTAGCGATGTTTTAAAAATAATGGTGAACTAGAAATCTTCCCGTATTAATAAATGTTTGCTACGGCAGATTTGCTTTACCTCTGCGATAAGTGCTTTTTCCGTGTCCGTTCGCTGTCCTGGGGGTCGATATACCACGGCAATATGGAGGTCTGGTTGGTTTGGGACTTTCATTGTAAAAGTCTATCCAAAGACTTAATTATATCTGGTGGGAGGTGCTGTTTGAGAAATTTGAAGCATTTTCTCCCGGGTATGAATTTAAAGTAGGCTAAACCAGCAGGATTTATTGGTACCAAGAAATTTCGCGACGGCTTATCAACTGCAACCCGTCTTTGCATAACACAAGTAACGAATGAAAATGGACAGCAGTTTGAATTAAAAGAAAATCCATACATAACAGCAAGGTCCAATGGACAACGTAAATAACTTCAGGAAAGAAAATGTGAGGGAGAAGCTTATACAACTAAAAACATGAAGCATCTAGGGTGAAAATCACCAGGGCAATTGTAGATTGATCACGTGGTCTAGTTGCTTACAAAGATTGGGTTAAAATTGCTTCCAAGTAGCACAATGTCCGAGTTGTTCGTGCCCGAATAAGTACTCGGAAAGCTGTTTTGAGGTCTACACAATGAATACTGTCTAGTATATGTTTAGTAATCGAAGAACATGGTACTTTATTTTCTTGTTTAAACAACCAACTTGGAAGCAGCGTATATACGTAGGGAGAAACCCAATCTTTGTAAGCAACTAGACCACGTGATCAATCTACAATTGCCCTGGTGATTTTCACCCTAGATGCTTCATGGTTTTAGTTGTATAAGCTTCTCTCTCACATTTTCTTTCCTTAAGTTATTTACGTTGTCCATTGGACCTTGCTGTTATGTACTGATTTTCTGTTAATTAAAACTGCTGTCCATTTTCATTCGTTACTTGTATTATGCAAAGACGGGTTGCAGTTGATAAGCCGTCGCGAAATTTCTTGGTTCCAATTAATCCTGCTGTTTACGCCTGCTTTAAATTGGACTTTCAGTTTACAACTAAGTATTTCACAAGACGAGTACCTATTTGGCGAGTGCCCATCCGGAGGGAAGTCAATGCCTTCTAGTATGAACATTGCGATTCCACCACCCCTACGTCCATTTCTATCCATGCGGATAAGCTGAAATCCCTTCTATTCTGACTTCTGTGTCTGCGATTTGTTCATTTAACCATGTTTCAGTTAGAGATATGAAGTCAGGTTGTAAATGGTACACGACCAGTTTCATTTCATCCATTTTGTTCAATAGACTCTAAAAATTTGTGTACATCATTGCCATCTTGTTTCCTTCCCTCGATTTCTGCAGATTTTTGGTTCTTTCTTGCACATGGCGATTATTGCTGGATATTTCACAAGATATATCCAGTCTCCTGTCTGGGTTCAAATCCATAGGCATTTGGTAGGTCTTTTGACCGGCGTGGTTGCCGTCAATTTCACCGGATGTTCCCATAAAACGAGCACACCGTTTTGACGATTTTGTTTTCTATAACTTTCAAGTTTTGTTCCCCCTCGTATTTACGTCTTTTCAATTCTGCTACCAGTGTCCTCATTTTCACCCGATCGGTGGGAGAGTAATCCGGCTGAAAAAAACTCCACGATGATTCTTTCGTAGTCGGGACTTTCGAGAGAGCAATAAATCTACCTGCTGTTTGCTCCCCAAGCGAATTTTAACGGTCTTGTTCGAACCTCATGCGTTTCATTTCTAAAGAAAGGCCCTAATCGAAAGATCTATTTGATTTGGACTATAACACCAGTTTCTTTCGTATCATTCAATAAATTTTGGAATGTCAGCAGATCCTGTTTTACCCTTTCTTTTGGCGTTTCCTCAGTAGCCTCTGAGACTCCCTGAACTACCAAACAAAATGATCTGTCAGGGAAAAACTCGTTTCTGCATCCTGCTTTTCTTTAGTGATGGAAGGTTGAATCATGCACTTTGTTACAGTCTTTAATACTGTGTTCAAATTGGTCTTCATCGGTGAGCCTGCTGGTCGATTTGCAGACATTTCTATTGATATTTCAAAGAGTGTGAGTTCTTCTGACACTGCGTTTGCTCGAATAGTATCCGGGAAACCTGAATTTGGGTTTGTGGCATCCAGGTCTGTCGATAATTCGCAGGCCACTTTTCTGCCATTACTTTGCTGGCTACCATGACCTGCTCCATTATAGTTCGATGAACATGTATAGAGCATGCTGCTGTCGCTTGTCCGTGGCGTTAAATATACCTTACGATTACTGTTTTTCGACTTTTCAGAGACCATCGATCGCTGATTTACTTTGTGCAGTCGGATTCTATGTGTACCAGATTTACCGAACCTGGGGAAATGCAAGACATAATTTCCTCCTCGCTTATTTTCTTGCTGGTCATCTGTATTTCAACTGACTCAGAGGTCTGTTGTAATGACTTCGTTCTTTTTCTCTTTTTTTCGCTTAATGTTGTGTCTGTTTACCTCTACCGTTTCCTTGCGATAATTATAGTCTAGCTTGCTGATGTTTTTCAGCTCATTTGCATCGTGTTTCGGCGATTTAATTGAATTACGTTTGATGACGACTGATATTATTTTCGATAGGAGATCGAGGTCTCCTTCTAATCTCAAAACTCTGGTTGTGAGTCCTCGGCATCCATCACAGTATGCCAGCCCTTCACTGTTTAGCTTAGTTTTGGTAATGTTCAGTAGTGCACTGATTTCTTCAATATTGCTGCTTGGTGGTTCTTGTCGTTTGCTGAGAGTGACTTGAGTATTTCTGGTAAGTTTTTTGTCATATGAAATCGAAAACGGTTTACAAAGGTAGGTGATATGATTATTTTTGGAGTATATACTATTTTTTTTTGTCTGCTGGCTTCCCGGGCGTGGCCGAGCGGTCAAGAGCATCGGTCGCTAATCGAGAGGTTGGTGTTTCTAATCCTGGCCAAAGCGGTGAATATTTTCTCGCGTGGTGGGGCCGTGAAAATGTGCGTTGCCCATGCCAGCAAGATCTCTAAGAGGATGCATTAAGTTTTAACTAGCAGCTTAAATTATCAAGTGAATAGTTTACTGAGCACAATAAGAAGCACTTTTCCGAACCGAATTCACTATCGAATGTTGATACGAAGCAAAGAACGATGCAGCCTTTGAAGTGAGTTTGCCAGTGGTTCTCCATTCCTTTCTGATGTCAACACCTTTCCTGGCGAGAGAGTGTTTTCTGAAGCCCGTAGGAGGCAGGATCCAAATGAAGCTGAGTCAGCTTATTTTTTTCAAGATTCTGATATCAATTTTTGTGGGCCTGAATATCAAAATGTCTATAAACACTTATAGGCTGATCCTGATAAACAGACAATATGTGATCTAATGACAACTTATTTCATTGAGTCCTGACTTCGGGTACAGATTATTGGCCAAAAAAATATAAAGTTTGGAGATGAGCAAATTTCAAACGGAATTCCAAAGATGCCGCAATAGAAACAATATGAGCAATAAATGCACATATTCGTTCAAAAAACGCTTTTAAAAAACAATGAATTATAGGAAGAATTTTCAGGAACTACTCAGCTGTTTGTAAGGGGCCAAAGGTCCTGGATAACTTCAGATCTTCAAGGGGTTTTACACTTTTGGTTCCCTGAGCGGTTGTCAGCTTTTATTGGTGCAGAGGCTGTTTTATCAAGTCGACGAAGGTGATAAACAAATTCCAATTTGATGTCATTTTGTGAGGAAATTCGGCACAAGAAAAATTCCCGAAAATTCCAGAGAAAAATTACGTACGTGCAGTTGCAGTGTTAATGTCAGGATCAGAACGAGCGAAATGTTTACAGTTTTCAAACTGTCCAAGCCGGAGAACAAATAATATACGTGGTTCCTATGCACACGATAACCTGGTAAAGGTAGGTATTCAATCTATTAAGCTGTATGTGACAGTAATGGCATGTCTCGGTGAGAAGAAATTATGAAGTGAGAAAGGGACTGCTAACGGTAGGTGTTGACGAAAGGAAGTTAGACAGGGCATCAAGGACATATGCTTGTGAAATAAATATTTCCTTGCGGAAGGGACTGTTGAGCGTAGATATTAATTCTATTAAGCCTTATATGACGGCAGTGACATCTGTCGGTGAGGAGACATGGTGAAATGAAGAACGGACCGCTAACGGTAGGTATTGACGGTAGTAAGATATATATGGAAGTAATGGTACCGTTGATGGCCAGACACAGTATGCAGGCGAAGGAGAGTGGTTTTACGCTGGGTGTATGATTGGTCGGCCGGTGGACTCTGTATAACTGCCTGAACCTGAGACAGAACTTGCAATGGCAAAGCCTGAACAAGCCTGTGAAATTTGGTTACTTCCTTGGTAATATTCGCAGAGTGAAAAATAGAGTCGATGCGAAAGAAGTAAATTTCAGGTGTATTGGTCCAAAAATTGGGTAAGGAGAAAGAAACTGTACTTAAAGCGTCATCCATGCTATCTGCGGCACTGAGAGGAACCAAGTGAAAGTGCACGCCGGGAAGGACCAATAAGGCATTGTGCAATGCTTGACTGGCTCTTGTCGGCGAGTAAAAGCGTGTGAAAATGGCAGCGCGCGTCCTCGTTTAGGGTCACCACTTTAGCGAGCAACTATGATCGATAAAAAGATCGCATGCCATGAAACAAGAGAAAAAATCCACGTCAAAGGTTACGATGGGACGGAATCATCTCACGACGCCACCCAGTGAAGAACAGAAGCAATAGGTGGAAAATCAATTCATGTCACCGAACAAAAAACCAATTGGAGTGTGGTACGCTTAAGTTAATAAATGCAAACTTAAACAGATATGGGTAAATGCGAGTTAAGTAAATGTGTAAAAGGTGTATGTATGTGTACAAAATTAAATATGGCAAATGTCTACCAGAGGCTTAGGGTAGGTTTTGACTGTTGTAAGCTGCATTTGTTAGCAATGATATATGTCGGTAAGAAGACATGGTGAACTGAGAAAGGGACTGCTAACAGCAGGTATTCACGGAAGTTAGCTAGATATGGCAGTAATGACGTATGTGTGTGAGCAGAAATGTTTAACTGAGGAAAGGACTGGCAAAGGTATTTTGTGACTTCATTAAGCTTATATGACAGTTGTGACTTTTGTCAGTGAGTAGAAATGTTGAAATGAGGAGTGGGACTGCTAACGTTAGGTATTGACGGTAGTCAGCTATATATGAGAGTAATGATATGTGTGGGTGAGTACACATGGCGAACTTAGGAAGTTAATGCTAGCGGTAAGTATTGACTGTTGTAAGCTGAATATGACAGTAATGACATGTCTCTGCGTGGACATGGTGGACTGAGAAAGGGACTGCTAACGGTAGGTATTCACCGTAGTAATTTATACAGGGCCGTAATGACATGTGTTGGTGAGTAGACATGGTGAACTGAGGAAGGGAATGTGAACGGTACGTATTGACGTTAGTAAACTGGATATGACAGTTATGATATGTGTCTGTGAGTAGACAAGATGAACGGAAAAAATGAATGCCAAGCAAAGGTAAGCAAATTTAAGCTGAATATGACAGTAATGACATGTGGCAGTATGTAGACATGGTGAACTGAGAAAGGGAGTTATATCGTTAGGTGCTGACGGTAGTAAGTTTTATATGTCAGTAAATACATGTGTCGGTGAGTAGACGTGGTGAACTGAGAAATGGACTGCTAACGTTAGGTATTCACAGTGGTAAGCTAGATAAGGCAGCGCTGACGTATGTCGGTGAGTAGACATGGTGAAGTGAGGAAGCGATTGGTAACGGTAGGTGCTAACCGTATTAATTTAGGTTGGTTAGTAAAGACAATGCCCGTTAGCAGAAATGTTTAACTGAGGAAGGCACTGGAAAAGGTAGGTGCTGAATTTATTAAGCTTAATATGACATTTATGAATTTGTGGTTGAGAAGAGATGTTGAAATGACGAAAGGGACTGCTAACTTTAGGTATTGACGGTACTCAGCTATATATGACAATATAAATATGTGTCGGCGAGCAGGCATGATGAACTGAGGAAGTGAATGCTAGCGGTAGGTATTGACTATTGTAAGCTTGATAGGACAGTAATGACATGTCTCTGTGTAGACGTGGTGAACTAAGAAAGGGAGTACTAACGGAAGGTATTAACGGTAGTAAGTTATATAGGGCCGTAATGACATGTGTTGGTGAGTAAACATGGTGAACTGAGGAAGGGAATGCTAACGGTAGGTATTGATGGAAGTAAGTTAAATAGGGCCATAAGGACAAATGTAGTTGTGCAGACGGTTTGAAGTGAGAAGGTGACTGATAGCGGTAGTTATTGCCGATAGAAAGCTAGATACGGTGGTAATTGCATACGTCGTTGGAAGACATGGTGAATTGGCGAAGGGAATTCTACCGTTAAGAATTGACGGTAGTAAGTTAGATAGGGCCATAATGGCAGGTAAATAAGTAAAGACGGGCTGAACTGACGAAAGGGCTGTTAACGGTAGACATTGACGGTAGTAAGCTATACATGACAATATGGAGATGTTCGGTATAGTTCAGTATAGTTTATTATATTTAAGAGTAATAAACAGTGCCTTTGAAGACCCCATTAATATATTAAAAATTTAACTGCAATATTGCAGTCAAAATAAACGTCATTTCAAAGTAGTGAATAACATATTCACGTAGAAAGAAAATTGTTTTTTAACAATGTACTCTGGGTACAGGCATCCTGTATGTCCGATGATTACCTATGTCAAATATTAGATATCACCATTATCTGTATGTATGTGCAAAGCTTTTGTATGATGTAGCAGTTCCTTCCTGTAAGAATGAACTGTAATTGTCAAGCGAATATAAATACAGTTTATGTTCGAATGTGACGGTCGTTTCCGCTCGTATGACGTCCTCTGGGAGTTAGACCCAGGCACTGAAAACTCACTGTGACAACGAATGGCAACGATGTGGGATAATGCTCATCGACAATATTCCATTTGAAATAAGTATGTCACTGTAAAGTAGTGAGTAAAATAGTCATATAGAAAGAAAATAGTTTTGAACACTGGGATCTAGGCACAGTCATCATGAAGGATCGAAGCTTACCTATATCCCCGTTATCTGTAGGTATGTGCAAAGCTTTGGTGTGATGTAGCAGTGCCTTCCTGGAAGAATGAACGGAATTTTTCAAGCAAATATAAATCCAGTTTATGTTTGAATGTATCTATCGTGTCCACCCGTATGATGTCCTCTGGGAGTCCATTCCAGGCACTGACAACTCGCTGCAAAAATGAGTGGCGACAGAGATCGAGGTGGGATAAGGATCCTTGAAGGGGCAGAGAATTCCCACACAGGTTATTTGTTGTGGAAATGAAAAAAGTCTTCGAAGTGTAGGGCACAGTCCAGATTCTTTACAAGCTGGTATGTCTGTATGAGATTGCCTCGAGTCTGCATGTACTCAAGAGGGAAAAGGTTAAGAGCATCAAGTCTGCATTTGTATGATAAAGACATTAGACCCTACACGACTTTTTTTGCCCTCATTTGAACCCTTTCCAGCAGTTTGTAATCTTTTTCCAGCCATGGTCACCACGCCTGAACTCCATATTCCAGGTGTGAACGAATAAACGTCCATATATTTTTCCAAATATGTTCTCATTGATGTCTACGAAAGTTCTTTTAATGGCAAGCAGGACATTTGACGCCTTTTTGGCCGCCCTAACACATTGAGTGGAGGGCTTGCTGGAAGACAAGATGGTAATTCCTAAGTCCTTTTGTTCAGATACATTTTGCAAGCACCTTCCATCAAGGAAGCATTGATGGGAGTTAGCCATCGCGATGGCCTTCTTCGTTTTGAGCCGCAATGCGACACATTTCTCAAAGTTGAACTTCATCTGCCATTTATCGGACCATTCAGATAGGCGGTTGCGTCCCTTCTTGTAAAGTCTGTTCATTAATAATGCATCGGATTGGTTGCCATATCTTGACGTCGTCTGCGAACATGACTCCCATGCTGTACAATCTTTTCCTACCATCATTGACATAGATTACTGAAAAGAAATGGTTCAAGAACGGAGTCCTGAGGTACACCACTCACGACCGGCAGGGAAATTGATTTCGCATTACAAATGCATACGGACTGTGATGTATTACTGAGTAAACATTATGAACTGAGGAAGGGAATGGTAAAGGAAGGTATTGACGTTATTGAGCTAGATAAGAGAGTAATGACCTTGTCGATGACTAGGAATGGTGAACTGATAATGGGACTGTTAACGGTAGGTATTCAAGGTAGAAAGCTGGATATAACATTATTGCGAACTCCGTTGAAAGACGTGGTGAACTGAGGAAAGGAATAATATCGTTAGGCATTGGTGGTAGTAAGTTAGATATCCCAGTAATGACATGTGTCTTTAAGTAGACATAGTGAACTGAGGAAGGGACTGCTAATGGTAGGTGTACACGGTAGTAAGTTATATAGGACCTTAATGAAAAGTGTAGGTGTGAAGAAGAGTTGAACTGACGAAGGGGTTGCTAACGGTAGACATTGACGGTAGTAAGCTAGATATGACATTAACGAGATGTATCAGTGAATCGACATTATGAACTGAGGAAGGGAATGTTATCGGTAGGTTTTGACCGTATTAGGTAAGATATGTTAGTAAAGACAAGTGCCGGTAAGCAGAAATGTTAACACGAGGAAGGGACTGGAAAGGGAGGTGTTGACTTAATTAAGTTGGATATGACAGTACGGACATCTGTCGGTGAGTGGATATGTTGATCTGAGAAAATGGACTGCTAACGTTTGGTATTGATGATAGTAAGCTAGCTAAGATAGTAGAGACATGTGTCGGTGAGAAGAAATTTGAACTTGGGACGGGAATGCGAACGGTAGGTATTGAAGTTCGTAAACAGGACCTGACACTAATGACATGTGTCTGTGAGTAGATATGGTGAACGGAGAAAGGGAATGGTGCGCAAATGCATTGACTGTAGTGTAGCTGGCTAGGGAAGTAATGACATGTGACAGTAAGTAGACACAGTGAACTGAGTATGGGAATTCCATCGTTAGTTATTGACGATAGTAAGTTGGATATGATAGTAAGCACATGTTGCAGGAAGTAGACATAGTGATTTGATAACGGGACTGCTAACGGTATGTTTTGATGTTAGAAAGTTAGATATGACAATAATGATATGTGTCTGTGTATAGGCATGTTGAACTGAGGAAGGAAATGCTAAGGGTATTTATTGACCTAAGTAAGCTGAATAGTGCAGTAATTGCATGTGGCTATACGTAGACATGGTGAACTGAGGAAGAGAACGCTAATGGTAGGTATTGACTGCATTAAGCTCGATATGACGGTAATGAAATGCGTCGGTATGTAGACATGTTAAACTGCTATCAAGTCAGATAGGACTGCGATGAAATTTTATCGGTGAGCGGGCATGGTAAACTGAGGAAGTAGGATGGTAGTAATTTACATATGACAGTAATTAGATATGTCTATGTGTAGGCCTGATAACTGAGGAAGGGAATGCCAACGGTTAGTTTTGACCGAAGTAAGCTGGATATGACAGTAATGAAATGTGGCTGGAAGTAGGCCCGACGATCTGAGAAGGGATCTGCTAGCGTTAGGTTTTCACGTTAGTAAGCTGGATATGGCAGTAATGATGTATGTTTGTGAGAATTCACGTTGAACTGAGGAAATGGAGTGCTAACGGTAATAAGTAAGAAATGTCTGCAGGGACATGTGTCGGTGAGTAGACATTTTGAACTGAGGGAGAGAATGCTAACGGTATATTTTGACTGCATTAAGCTTGATATGCTGGTAATGAGATGCTTCGGTATTTCGACATGTTGAAATGAAGAAAGGGAATGCTAACGGTAGGTTTTCATGGTAGTAGGCTGGATATGGCAGTACTGAATAATGTTGGTAAGTAGACATGTTGCACCAAGGAAAAGGACTTTTAACGCTGGATAGTGACGCTAGTAAGTCAGATATGACTGCAATGAAATTTTATCGGTGAGTGGACATGGTGAACTGCGAAAGGGACTGCTAACGTTAGTTTTTGAACGAAGTCAATTAGATATGATACTTATAACATGTGGCTGTGAGTAGACAAGGTGAACTGAGGAAAGGACTGCTAATGGTAGGTTTACACGGTAGTAAGCAGGATATGGCAGTAATGACGAATGTCAGTGTGTACATATTTTGACTTCAGAAAAGGGACTCGTAGATATTGATGTTAGTAAGTTAGATATGACTTTGAGGAAATTTATTCAGTGATTGGATATGGTGAAATTAGAAAGTGATTGCTAACGGGAGTTATTGAATGTAGTAAGTTAAATATGACACTTATGACATGTGCCTGCGAGTGAACATGGTGAGCTGAGGAAGGGAATGCTAACAGTATGTTTTAACTGTAGTAAGCTGGATATGACAGAAAAAATATGTGGCTTTATGTAGACATACTTAACTGACAGAGTGAATGCTAATGGTAGGCTTTCACAGTAGTAAGCTGGATATGACAATAATGACGTATGTTGGTGTGTAGATATTTTGAACTGAGGAAAGGGACTGGTAACGCTAGGTATTGATGCTCGTAAGTTAGATACGATTACAATTAAATTTTTTAGGCGAGTGAACATTATGAGCTGAGGAAGGGACTGGTAATGGTCGGTTTTGACTGAAGTAAGTTTGATAGTTTATTAATGACATGTGGCTGTATGTATGTAGACATGGTGAACAGAGAAATGGACTGCTAATGGTAGTTATTTACGGCAGTAAGTTAGATATGACAGTAATGACACGGTTCGGTGAGTAGACATGGTGAACTGAGCAAGGGAATAATTACGATCGGTATTGACGTTAGTAAGTTCTATATGACAAAAATGACATGTGTC
The DNA here is from genome assembly GCA_017591395.1 of Schistocephalus solidus. Lineage (NCBI taxonomy): Eukaryota > Metazoa > Platyhelminthes > Cestoda > Diphyllobothriidea > Diphyllobothriidae > Schistocephalus > Schistocephalus solidus. Next base: position 133,208 of record WEDG01011155.1, read on the forward strand.
TGTGAATAGACATGCTGAACTGAGGAAAAGGAATTTTAACGATAGGTATTGATGCTAGTAAGTAAGATATGACTGTTGGGATATTTTTTTCGGTGAGTGGACATGGCGAACTTAGGATAGGACTGCTAACGGTATTTGTTGACGGTAGTTAGTTAGACACGGCACAAAATGACATTTGTCGGTGAGTAGACTTGGTTTACTGAGGAAGGGTACGCTTACGTTAGGTATTGATGGTATTAAGTTAGATATGGTAGTCTGACATGAGTCGGTTAGTAGACCTGATGATTTTAGGAGGCCATTGGTACCGGGAAGTATTCACAGTTGTAAGTTAAAAATGACAGTAATGACATGTGACTGTGAGTAGACATGGTGAACTAATGAAGGGTCTGTAACTGTAGGTATTGACGGTAGTAAGCTAGATAGGGCAGTAATGCCATATTTTGTCATACAATTTGTCATTTTTGGCCCTTTACTTTTTATTTTTTCTGTGTTCATTTGTTTTAGCGGACTAATGCCTTTTTTCCAAACATATGTAGTTATATTTTTGTTTTTTTGTTGCTTAGTATTTGCGCTTCGCTGCATAAATTCCTCAAATTGTGCATTTAGTGAATCTCCTTAGTTATCACACATTACATAGTCAGGTTCTTTCCGAAATACGTAATGCACACGTTAATTTCCATATACCGGCCCTTACGGCTAAACTGCTACTCGTTAAGTGTTATTGCCCTTACTGACCGAGTCGCAAAAAAATGTGAGTAGGTCATAAAAAGTGCAGAAACTAAGCGATTAAATTTACTGCCACAAGAAAAAGAAGAAAACAGTCTTAATTTTTTGCAATATAACCCACTTACCAATTGAGTAAACTAACAGCAATGGACACAATCCTGCTGCTGTCAATCTCAGTGGCTGTGCTTTTCGCGAGACCACGGTAAAATGAGGTATGACATGCGTCTGTTGCTATAGGAGTTTTATGAGTTCGTACCGTGAGTATTGTGAGTTCTTTTACCACAATAAATGCCACATAACCCCGTGATGGCATACGCCGCTCAAACGGAGAAGATGCGGTCGTTGTAAAAAAAAAAAGTTGTTTTGGCCCGAAATTTCAGATTCCCACTCGAGAGACAGTCGCAGAATAGGGTAATGCAGGCACAAGAAGCGCATTATGAAAAATAAATACATTTTTTATTATAAGTGTCCAGAGAACACTATCTCAACATTTAAAGCAGGCAGTGGCCATAAATAAATCCTGTGCGCGTTCATCACCCTTATCTACAGTTGTATCTCATGATAATTTCAAGTGAGAATCCAAAACGTCTGACCAATAATTTTATTGTTCCAGTGATCGCACTTTCTCATGAACTCCTAACTGAAACTCACCTGTTCGCTTCTATCAGCAATTTTCATGCCATTCACTACCGATGTTTATTGTAGGGAAGATCATAGAACTACAGCTAACCTGAAGTTATTAACAGCCTGTAAGACCAGCCAAAAGCGCAGTTAATCGCACAAACTATTTTGTACACCTCTACACATATGTGGGCTCATTTTGTCGGTCCCTCCAAACAACAAGGTAGTTGGCTATAAATGTTGACGGGAGTGATTACCGAACATACCGTTTGTGATTCTCAATTTTCTATTATGAAACTCGAATTTCGTGTCCTGATTCTGGCGAAGAAAAGCAAAAGATCGAATCACCTAGCAGTGTTCAACCAAGTTTCTTTCATATACGCTGATAAGAAATAAATATGATGTGCCATCGTGTATTAGTTAATATTCATATATTACTGGGTATATTCCCAATGTGTAAAATAAGGTTCTGACACCAAATTCGTTTATTTTATAGAGCTGAGCTGCTGCAGGTGCAGAAAACGGCTCGTTTGTGTTTTACCACCAGCGCAAAACTTGCCCAAACGCTGTTGTAAGCGAGATAACTGAATACTGCGCACTGGCCTCTGAAATGATGCTACATCTGTCAAGGTTTATTCATAAAACTTAGGAGTACTGATATTCCACATTTCGCATAGAAAGGTAGACGAGTGGTCCTTCCAATAGTCCAAAATGCTTATATTTGGCGAGAGTTTTTGGCGATTTGTTGTGGTTAGAGGGAGGATGAAACAAGCTGGCTAGAAAGTCTACAAAGACTTCTTATCTCTTATAAACTATGTGGAATGGAGATTATTGTGACCTTTAGAAGCGGCAAAAGGTTGGTCTATGTTCTTAAATTTAGTGGTTTTTCTGAAGGAGCAAGAACAACTGGTTTTCGAGTTCACCAATAAAAACTGACGCAAAACAATGCACACTTGATGTGTGGTAAAATTATTCTTCAACCGAGCGGTTACAGAATGGATTAAGCTACGGAATCTGTTTGGCTTTTTTGGAAGAAATAACGATATTCAAAGAAATGCCTGAGTAAATTCTAATTGATTATGGTATATTTATTTTAAATCAATTACTGACATAACTTTAATGTAGCAATGTGCGTGTTTTATCCAGCTACCTGTAAATACGATCCTTCAAGGTACGATCTGCCTCCTTATGTGCATCAAATTATAAAAACTTTATGGGACGATATGCGAACCAGTATCGAAAATTTCCTAACGCTGTTTCGTTCCACCAACATTTGATCTCTTTCTTATTAGCTTTCTCGAAAGACACTTGGTTTCAATGTTTATGTGGCAGTTCGATCGTCGCAAACTACGTCATTAGCTGTCCAAGGGAATCGTATAAATAGTCGGTTTAAGTGAGACAGTCTTCTGTGGTATCCACCGCGCTCTCTTTCTTTACTCGACCAACTTGCTCCTATGCCAAAACAGTGACAGAAGGATCAAAGTTGTGCGCTAGCACAGCGGCGTAACAGTGTGTCTTCGTATGCCCCGCATAAACTGCCTCCCCCTGCTTGCATCATGGACCAGCAGTTGGTCTCAGACCACACATGAGTAGAGAATGTCTTAAAGGTCGCAGTAGGAAGGAGTTGTTGGCGCCTGAATCTCAGCCCTTAATCGGACCGGATGATCTCTTCATGCACCAATCTTTAAAATGACAACTTTTTGCGTATCATGGTGGACTTTATCAAGCAACAAGCAACGACATCGGCTTCAGAGGTTGTGAAGTGTGAACGGCCCGTCAATGCGTTCCACATATGGCCCGGTACCCACGCAATGTACCGGATTAAACAGTATGCAAATGTCCCACGTATATGGTGGCAGCGTTTCATTCACAAAAACGTCATCGGAAACTTTAATCAACGTGTTTGGAGCAATAGTTATTCATGTTATGTTACGAAGACGTGTCACACAAGCTCATGTTTTGTGTACGTTCATGTTAAAGTTAAGCTGCGTTTATTTACGGATAGAGCACGGAAGATTGCTGCATTTTGACGAAATTTTTCATCGATGCACATAAGTTCATGAACTGAGCTAAGGCCTTAAACCTTTATGGGCAGGCGAGGCAGGGGATGCAGGAGTCCCCTGGGGCACCTGGCACAAGGACGCTGACAGACGTATAGCGCCTCAAGATGGGACTAAATCAACCTTGACAGTGGCATTGTTGGTGATGGTAGTGGAATTGCAAGTAGGGAAATAGATGCATGTCTTCAGCGTCTTAGGTGATGACAGCTGGTTTGACAGTTTGTAATGAAGAATTTCGAGCAATCCTATTCGTACTCTGAAAGCCAGCTGAAAACGTAGGCATGGTGTCAAGTGTTGTGTTTTGAAGCCATGTTCCACGGTTTTTGAGAATTTCCTGCCTACCTTTCCATTTTGAACTCTTCTGTGTGATGGGTCTCGTATTTTTCGACCTCACTTCTCCATGCGGTGCACAAAGCTAACCAATTATGGGCGAGTTTTTCTCAGGACTGCGAATTTTATTGGAAGTGTTTGGAGAAAATAATTGGGATACACTTTTCAGGAAGATTTTGTTCGCCTTTTTCGTGAGTGACGTCAGCGCAGAATAGTTGCTTAGAGAGGTATTCATCCTCAGCTCTGACGCCACGGTTTCCTCACCACAATTGCATCTGGTTACTTCGAGGACTTCATCGCCGGGGTCCTAGTTCTGTAAATTCAGATTAAGTATTTTATGGAGGCAGCTGAGGTGAAAATAATCGAGCTTCCTTGCTTGAATTTTGTAGACTGCCCATGTTTGATTTAAAAGGACGATAAATCAATATTTTTCCAGTTTCGTGTTCACGCAAAGACCATTGCGCTTCGCAGCTTCGCAGCCAGCTGAATACCTGGCTAACGTTGACATCCAAGCTGTAATTCTATCGTCGATCTTAATTATTCTTCGAGCTGGGTTGCCCCGTTGGGAAAATTTGTGTAGAAAAGAGAGTTGTAAACCCTCTTGGACATATTTCATTAATAGGATTGTTTTGGTTGACGCAGGATCAAAATGTTCCTCATAAAGATTGGGAAGATGGCGCCAAAGAGGTCCATGATCTGTTTCATGTTCGCTTCTGTCACGGCGTCGATGACTGTATGCGCCTGACGTTGAGCAACCGTCCGTCATTTCAATGGACGAATTTAATTATTGGTAATTTTGAAGTGCAGGCCTCCGTAAGCATGGCGGAAAACATAGGGTCAAAGAGGGTTGGAGCCGGTACGAAATCCTGTTGCATCCCATTTGTCACAACGAAAGCTTTCAGGACTGCCCCACTTTGCACGACACGAGCCATAATTCCTTCGTGAATTCGGCGCACCAATCGTGTAAAACCTTTCTGGCACCCGAATTTCAACAAAACTTCCAGTATCCATCCCAGGTAACTGTATAGAAAGCATTTATAAGATTTATACAGGTGACGTAGACACTGATTCTCTTTTGTAAATAAATATTTTTTTTATTTTAAGCACCAAGAGGGCACTATCAAAACAAAGTTGGCACTGAGGTAAAATAATAACAATGTAAACAATAGTGCCGTGTGTGAGCTGTCAGACATACAGCAGAATTTAAAAAATAGTTTAATCGATAATAAGCACAGTATTTAACGTCCACCGGTGATTTTTACATTCGCATAAGACGCTATTTAAAGTAATATGTACGCTTTTTTAGAAAAAAATGGTGAGGTAACAACGAAACAACGACAAAAACTCATGCAATAAACGAAGTGAGAGCCAAGATTGACCCTTCTTTCAAAAAAATAAGATAAGGGAGATTAGCAGCTTCCCGAAGGGATATGGAGTAGTGCGGTAAGCTGCTTCTGAGCGTAGGATGGAACTATAAGGGCAGTTCGGCTAGTAAATATGAAAGACTCGGAGGTGCAAGTTCGCATGAGAACTCGTTGAAGACTGACAATGGGCGTGAGGCCTCAAAATATCACCTGCAATAATGGAATTCTGATGATGGTTAGCGGCGAACGAAATGGAGATGGTTGACACTGTACGTGTCAATATAGCTCTGAGCATATGTCTGAGGTGTGAGTTATGGAGAAATCATAGTTCATGAGGGCTATGCTGCAGGAAAGTAATTAACAGACGTCCTCCTAAATTTCCGATGGTTCTTGGTCAGAGAAATGGCGAAAGCACGATCCATTAAGGGCCACTTAGGTTCCATGCGAGTATGGGAATATTATAGGCTGCAAGGGTCCTAAAATCGCAGGAAGATGCGACCATAATACTTCCTTGCTGATTAAGAAAACTTACAGCTTATGGCGAAAACAGGAATCCGCTTTGGTCGTTACAGATCACTCTGGGTCAAACTGACAGAAACGCTGAGGAAATCATAGCTGCAGATGGGTGAAGAGAGGGTACTAGCAGTAGATTTAGCAGCCAATTAAAACCAGGGAGTTGTAAAAATCTAAATGTCTTTCTATTTAAACAAATAAAACGTGTATTAACTGCCCTTAAATCCCAGAAGAACTCTTTTTAGGGTCCACAAGCTGATTTCCGGGAAAGAAACGGCTAATAATGACTTTATGAATTTTAAGGTCCTTACGTAATTTCAACATGAATACCCATACCTTAGACGATTGCATAAGGTCTAGAGAAAGGTTATTCCAAAGAAAACATATTTGGATGTAAATAAGAGTGAGCGTGTAGGCGTCGAGCAGAGAGGAGGCAAAATAAGTATGGAAAAATTACGCGTGACATAAGACCGGTCTATTGAGGTGAAAGCATCAATCTGGGCAGAGTACCGCTAAAGTTAATGCAGAATCAAAAGCAAATACGGTCTTCGTGTCTAAGCAACCATAAAAATTAACTGCCCTTCAGGTGACATCCCTCAGTATAAAAATACTGAATCCAGCACGGGGGAAGAGTCTTCGAGTAAAAATTCGCTTAACATTTTCGATTTTGCTGCGGTTACAGGCATTCACCAGACCAAAGACAGCACAACAATATTCGAGGACAAAAAGAACAAGCGTTTGATAAGGTCGTATATTAATTTCTGAAATTTAGAAATTGTGTGATATTTGTGCAGTCTCTGCAAAATTTCCATCTACATTAGACGCTAAAGTAAGCTTCTTTGTTCCCAATTATCTTATAGGTGACAGGCAGCGAAAATAATGTGAACGGCGCCTGGTTCCTTCAAAATTCGTCATGACCTTCAGGAAGAAGTCGTTGTTCACAGTGAAAGTTCAGGCAATTGGAGAAGGTGGGAGCAAAGAGTTTGTCATCGATGTTAAAGAGGAGGGTGCTTTTGTGTTTGTCACAGTGTGACCGCTTCTCCATGCAGTCGCGTACATGGAAAACGATAAAGCCCATGAAGTTTCGAGGGATTAATATTTTTCTCCACATCTTCTGGACAGAGAAGATGGTCTTTCCCTGAAGTGTGGCCACCGTATTTACAGATATCTGTTGGGAGTGAGTCCACATCACGCGCTTTGTCGGTGGACACTTGATGATTTATTGCGGTTAAAACCGAAAACCGAGGTCTGCGTTTAGTTCCGTTTAAGGGATTTGGTTGATGCTTTCATCAGATATTTTTTTATGCTCAGCCCAGCACTCCAGAAATTGTGATTTGTCAATAAGGGAGGCGGTTTCCTCGAAACTGAGCATCGGCGCAGACCGTTTTGCTTAGGGGAAGTAGACCGCCCGGAATGGCGTGGTGAAGTTATCCGTGTAACTGTAGTCTGCTTATCCTTGAAGTTAATCAGTCTTATAAGGCATCCAAGCATTTAACATCACAATGAATAGCTGCTGTAACAAACTGCGATATTGGCAAAAAGTCCCTTTGTTATTTTCGATTATGTGATTGACAGTGGTCGTGAGCAGTGTCACCCTAGCAAATTCATGTGGTAGTGATAGTTTCGTGCACTTTACGAAACGCCTTCCTCCATTAAAGGGGACAATGTTGGCTAGTTTTGTGAAATATGACCTACAGATAGTCGACAGTGAGAAAAATGGTTACTAGCGTTACTGTTGCTGGGGTTACTGGCAAGAAAAAGTCAGACCTGACATAGAGCAAGAAATTCCTGTAGAGGGTACACTAGCCCCTACTGTTGAAGAATCAGTACTGTTATTTTAACTCGAATGTTTCTCCCCTACCTTACATCTAGTATTGCTTATACTGAGAAATTCCAGCTGTTCAAACGTCAGTTTTGGTGGGTTAGAAAGTTCGAGGTTAATTTTTGCTTGCTGCTTCAGATAAATTTTACGCAAAAGCACTTAAGTTTTGGTGTCCAGACATCACTTGGTCGTGTTTATGACTCTTAAATCCTCCCTGATCATGCCACCCCATCGCTGGTCTGCATTTAAACAATCAGTTTTCTCCGTACATGGGTATACTTTTCTGTAAAGGAACTTCGCCTTTAAGCTAGCATCGAAATTCTGTAGTTTGCAGGGGTTTGTCCCGGAATTAATTAATTGGACTTAAATGCTAAGCCTTTTCGTCTGGAAAATCTCACATAACCTGATAACTCTCAGTGTTATTTATATGTTGTTAAATCCATCGTTATCGTCTCATAGAGCGATGATTTAAGCGGCCTTTAACAACACTGAAGTCCGGAACTGAACTAATGACGTTCACGGTGCGCTTCCCAGGTTCACTACCTTTCCAGTGGTGTCTTTGATCCACAAATAAATATCATGACAGCCTATATCAAGTCATGAAACTCATTGGCACTATAATTATTAAAGGTCCAACAGCTAATATGGTCATCCCGATGAAAGCCTCCTCAATATTCAAACTAAATTTGATCTCTGTATACTTTTCGAAAAAATCCCATCCTTATTCTGCTGGTATTCGTTTAAAGTATGCAGCTTAATTTCCCTTATAAACTGGATCTATTTTCTTTGTTTTGTTTTAATCCTTAACTCTGTTCCCTTCATAGCAACGGTTTCACCTAAGTAGGCAAGCATATATCTCCATTGGTTAGCTGCGAAAATGGGAGCACGTTAGAAAATGTAGGGGATGAATTTCAACTTTTCTCTGCTATATGACGTTCAATAAGTTTGTTTTGCTGGCAATTTGTGCTGTTTCCTGAATTCACTGGTCATAAGGATTGCAGCGTCATCATGTTTGCAGATGATGTTAAATTATGGAGGGTCATTAGATGTGATTTCGATAGGCACGCACTTCAAGAGGATCTCAACCGTCTTAGCAGCTGGTCTGCTCGTTGGCTCTTAAATTTTAACGTTGGGAGGTGTGTGGTCCTAAGACTGCGTACCAAAAAGACCAGTGAGGATGATGATTCCTACCAATACATTCTCAATGGGCAGCCCCTTTCAATTGTCGAGGAACAGAAGGACCTCGGTGTTCTAATAAACTCCTGACTTAAACCATCTTCACAGTGTTTAAAGGCAGCTAAACGCGCTACAGAGTTCTTATTTGCGCTCAGACGTGGATTTGTGCAGATTGATAAGGAACTCTTCCGAAAAACCTACGGGGTATTTGTTCGATCTCACTTGGAATATGCCACCCAGGCCTGGCGTCCGTGGTTTAAGAAGGATTATCTACAGCTGGAACGAGTGCAGGCAAGGGCTACGAAGATGGTCAAGAATCTTAGTCATCTGCCTTACGAAGCCAGACTGGTTGAACTTGATTTGTTTCCTCTAAATTACAGGCAACTACGCGGTGGCCTCATCCAAACCTACCAGATTGTCAGAGGCCGCGATTGTGCCCTAGAATTTGCTGACTTCTTCGAATTGGCTGGGACGGAACATCTGCGGGGTCATCCCTTTAAACTGCAGAGGAAGTTTGTCCACACGACAGTCCGTCGGAACGCCTTTTCACAGAGAGTCGTTGGAGCATGGAACGGACTCCCTGACGAGGTGATCCATTCAGAAACTGTTGACACATTTAAATTCAAACTAGATACTCATTTTCTGAGAAACTATTGTAAATATAATGAAGATTTTGTAAGCAGTGGCAGCTTGCGCCTGGCCAACACATATCGATGACCCTACATTTTGATTTGTCAGATTTATCACCGTAAACGTTTGTATTTTTGAAATTTTTGCATGTGAATAGGGAGCTCAAGGGCGAAAGCCTACTTCCCTCAATAAAGTGACTTAATTATACATCATGCTCTTCGGTATACCGGTGTTAACATTTCGTGTCAAATATTGCCTTTTCGTCAAATTTAATTTGTTTATGACGAGCTTCATAGATTACTCTTTTTCTTTCGACTTTTAAGTTCCACACCCGTAATTCGGTCCTCAAATTAACATTATTAACTGTCCTCATTTCGTTTCCGTTCCTTGTTGCCAATGAACTACTTGTCTGTCAATGTATGTCTGCTACTTGTCAATTAGTCTGTTGGAGCGAAAGTAATTTCTTTCCAAAAAATCCCGATAGATTCCCTTCTGCTGTGGAACTGTCATAATCGTCATCGGTCAGTACAGATTAAGTATTTTTCAACTGACACGAAGTTTGTTGGTTTTGTTCTCCAAGCCGGTAGCAAATTCATTTCGTTTATTTATTTTCAGTCTATTTGGCAAGATGGGCGCGCGTCCGATATGGAGTAAATTCTAACAAAGAAATCCTTTACTTACACTAGAAAACTTAGCACATTAAAATGGAGACCAGTTTGTCCGAGCTATTAAAAACACCGGGAACTTCGCTGTCCGTCTTTTTGAAATGCTCCAATTAGATAGGCTTCTTAAAACACTAAACCGCTATTCATATAGCCATTTATTGCAGACTATTTCATCACATAAAATCTATGCACACGCAGTAGACCTAAGGGCCTCCACAAATTTCAGTACTCTAAATTGATCCACCAGCAAATACCTATTTCAAAGCTAAGTAAAAGTGTGGACATTGGTGCTATTTAACTAAAATATTTTAGGGTGATGGTGTTGGCTACCCATGGTAACTTTGATAACGATTTACGATGCAGAAGAGACTAGGGAGAACACGAGAATCAAGTTATAAAGCGTAGTAATTATTAAAAAGCGAAAAAGAAACAGCCATGACGAGACATGCCATTCATGGAAACTGAATACAAACTTATACAATAGAAGAGGATAGAATGGGGGATTAATGTTGGAAGTATGACTGAATTGTCGCAATGAGGTCATTTTTCCTCGCTGATGCAGACTTCAATTTAAGAAGCGTGACACCCTGCTTAAGAGATGACACTGTCAGCTTGGCCAAACCGTCAGGGGAACTCCGATAATTGCTGCAGTTCCGAAATCGTCAAATCAGACTCTTTGTTAATGTCACCAACTACCTTCTTCTTCTTGTTGGTGCCTTTCTCGACGGTTGAAAAATGGCCAACAGCTTGCTGAAAATTCTTTAAATTTTCACCCGCTCGCCGTTTTATTGCCGACAGGTTAGGAACTGTAAGAGAAACCGAACGATGATAAAGTGCGGCTAACTAATAAAGGTTAGATAACTTCAGGTTTATTCACCAGACCGGTGTCTAGAAGTAGCTGGTAAATTAGTCTGCGTTGGAAACACAGGGCGAAACAAGACCAGTATAAGTACTATTATGTTAATCAACTTCGAAAATAGTCGGGATTACTCGGCCTACCACATCAAACCACTATTAAGAAGGTGAATAAGACGGCGCTGGGCACAGTGGCACCATGCAGCTAATTACCATCTGTAGTTTAGAAGTGTTCGTGCCTACCCCTGAAGGATGAGTTTATATTCGTTGAAATTAGCGAGTGCTACGATGTAAATGAGAGAGAGTTACACTTTATTTGGAAAGTGGGATTCCAAAACTTTCAGCTAAAATGTCCTTCATTAACCATGAATCATAACACCACATAACACCAGAAGATCACAAGCAAAAGGCCGAAGTCTTCAAATGTAGATCACATTGGACTTCCTTCAAAACGGTGTCAACGTCACGCGCTGATGACCTAATTGTTGTAAAAAAAAGCGGCTCAATTTCAAAAGCCCACCAGATGACCACCAACAGTGAATAAATATCTGATGTTGAATGTCGTTGCAAGTGGAACCATTAATCTGTTGTTGCACCTAAAACCTACTTTTCGTAACATTCGCGTCTACCATATAGTCTCCACTAAAACAAACTATCGTTATTCACGAATCCTAAAATTCAAAAAACCCCGTAGTGAGAGATTTAAGAATAACGGAGGTAGCAACCGTAGTAGTCAATCATGGGCTACCCATGCCACATTTTTATTGTCCTTTTTGGGTTCCGATTTCACGTTCACCAACAGCCCACCACCTTCGGAAGACCCACTATTTCGAAAGAGGATGCAGTGTTTTAGACGGATAGGCCTGGCTGATGGGCGATATTGCGGCCTTCTCGTCGTTCTCGTCAGTAGGCTGTTTATCATCGGATAAATTTTAGGTTCTGAACGCTGTCGGTGTTGAAACTGCCTCAACATCCTTTACCTATCTCTAACAGTTCCCGTATAGAAAATGATAGGCAACATAGGATAGAACGGCATCCACACAGTCAGCATAAGAGGTGAACCTGACGACAAAATTACAGGAAAGTTGGAGCACCAGTTTCAATGGATTCTTGAAAGTATAGGACAACTGCATAACCGGGTGGCTAACATGAAGCAGGCAGCCTTGGATAACGCACGGCAAGTGCCATTTGCCAGTGGCCTCGTTGAAATTTCCAACAAAGTATTGACTGCATGGTTACGCAAGTGACTACAAAATTTCCCTAGCCAAAACTCCTGCCCCAGTACTTTATGTGTGTTCTCTGTCTATCCCAAATCATGACCCATAGTGGATTTCGGTAGCCGCCTGGGAGGACTGAGCAACCCTATTTAGGGACAGCACTGCTTACCCCCTCGCGGAGGAGGGGGCTGGAAAAGGTACTCTAAAAAAAGGCTGGGTATCACGACAGCTGCCGCAGACAGTGGCTCGCAGATTGAAATTTACGGGGTCGAAAACTGTAAAAAATACCAAAAACTCTCCCAATCCCCCATCTACCCCCCACCGTACCCTCCGGGGTAGCCCCCAGACTGCTCGGGTGACCCCGCTCCCTCTAGTAGCCTGGAGCGTTCGACCCCTTTTAGACAATGCAAGGAGCAACCGACTGGAACGGAGAACGGCGCTAGTCACTCGGGAACAGGTGCGATACAAGGTGAACATTGCTGTTCTCAGTGAGACCTGATTCTCTGAGCAGGGTCACCTGGAAGAGGTGGAGTCCGGCTACACCCTGTGGATCAGCCGTCCACATGCAGAGCAACACGAAGCTCGTGTCACCTTTGCCATCCGGATCCACATCGTGGGACGTCTGCCCTGTCTGCCGCAGGATATCAATGATCGCCTGATGAGCCTCTGCCTACCTCTTCGGGGAGACATGTCCGCCACCATCAACAGCGCTTATGCCCCCTCCGACGAAGGACAAATTCTACGAGGAACTGCACACCCTTCTGGCGGCTGTGCCGAAGGCAGAAAAGTTAATTATCCTTGTTGACTTCAACGCCCGCGTTGGGACAGACCAAGTTGCCTGGCAGGGAGTGCTGGGTCCCAACGGTTTCGGTGGCTGTAACGACAACGGCCTCCTCCTGCAAACCTGTGCGGAACACCTTCCCCTGCTGACCAACATTTTTTTCAGCTTTCCGACGCGGGTGAACGCCACGTGAATGCACCCTCAGTCGCGGCAATGGCAGCTGCTGGACTTTTCTCTCGTTTGGAGGCGAGATTGACAGAACGTACTGGTACGCGGACCACAACGAATGGAAGAACTTCATCACCACCATCAAGGCTGTCTACGGACATCTCATTAGAAGAGCCGCACCTCTTCTCAGTGCCGATTGAACTACCCTGTTGAATGAGAAGACGAAAATCTTGCATCACTGGGTAGAGCGCTTTCGAAGCGTTCTTAACCGGCCGTCGGTCATCTCAGATGCCACCATCGACCGACTACCTGAAGTGGAAATCAACGCCGACCTCGATCTCCAGGCCTCTCTCCAAGAAACCATCAGGGACATGCAGCAAATTTCTAACGGGAAAGCACCTAGATCAGGTGTGATCCCTGCTGGCGGCCCCAACTGATGATCTAGCTCACAACGCTCTTCCAGGCGAAGTGGCGCCAAGGACAGGTCCCTCAGGATTTCAAGGACGCCACAATCTTCACCTCTACAAGAAGAAGGGGAACCGCCAACTGCGACAACCGTGGAATCTCGCTGCTCAACATTGCCGGGAAGATCCTCGCCTGTATCCTTCTCAATCGTCTGAAAAGTCACCTAGAACAGGGACTGCCCCCGGAAAGTCAATGTGGCTTCCGACGACACCGCAGAACAACCGACATGATTTTCGCAGCTCGCCAGCTACAAGAGAAGTGCCAGGAGATGCGAACGCACCTCTACACTACCTTTGTGGATCTGACAAAAGCCTTCGACACGGAGAATTGCGAAGGGCTGGGGAACAGCATGCATAATTCGTCTGTCCCAAGCGATTCACTTTTATAGTGCACCAACTCCATTATGGCATGATAGCGCGCGTCACGGACAACGGAGCCGTCTCAGAGATCTTCGCAGTGAACAACAGAGGGAAGCAGGGCTATGTCCTCGCGCCTACCCTCTTCAGTCTCATGTTCTCTGCCATACTAATGGACGCCTACCATGACGAACGCCATGGGATCCGCATCGCCTACCGAATGGATAGCAACTTCTTAATAAACGGCGAATGCATTCCCACTCGCGTGTATCCAAAGCTACCATCCACGAAACTTCTCTTCGCTGACAACTGAGCACCCAATGCAACGACAGAAGAGGACACGCAAAGGCGCATAAATCTCTTTCCTGCCGCTTGTGACAACTTAAGACTGGGCATCAACATGAAAAAATGGTGGTCAGGCATCAGCCATCACCCAATATCACATATAACACTGCTTGCATCAATATCAACGGCGCTCAACTGAAATCCGTAGAGACCTTCATCTATCTGGGCAGCAACCTCACCCGCCGCACCAAAATCGACAATGAGGTCGCCCATCGGATCGCGAAAACTAGCGAAGCCTTCAAACGCATGCAGAACATCGTCTGAAACCGACCAAGTCTCCACTTCAGCACAAAACTCAAGATGTACAAAGCTGTAATCTTACCGACGCTGCTGTATGGAGCGGAGACCTGGACGGTCCACCAAAAGCTGGCGCGGAGGCTCAGCCACTTCCAACTCAGCTTTCTCCGTAGAATACTAAAGCTGAGATAGCAAGACAGGATCTTGGACACAGAAGTGCTCGACGGAACAGGAATCTTCCGCATCTACGGGCAGCTGAAGCAACTGCGCTGAAGCGGCCACCTTGTGAGGATGGACGACGAGCGACTACCAAGCGACTCTTTTATGGAGATGTCGCCACGGGTTTTCGTCGACAAGGGGATCAAGTACGACGCTAAAAAAACTGAATACTTCCCTGAAGCAACTGCAGGCACACTGGGAAGACCTCGCCCGGAACTGACCGGGCTGGAGGAGAGCAGTGGGGGGGTGCGCGTGCTTAACATGGCACGCGTAAGTGCCGGCTCATGTCGCACCCTTAATCGGACGTTTTATGGGCGCCAATAGCAAAAGCGGGGGCTATTCGGGTCGCGCACATACGAAAGGATCATTGACAGGTCTTACTCGTTCTATCAACCAAGATTTTTTCGCACAAATTTCCTCAGCATATGTTATGTTGATCACAAATCTGCTTATTGCAATAAGTATAGACTAAGCTAGGACAGATTCATGCAGGATAACGCCTTGTCTCAAGCTACATATAGTTTTTACCCTAATATCAGACA
>WEDG01011156.1:0-41261 GCA_017591395.1 Schistocephalus solidus
GCTATTTCTTACATAAAAAATCCCAAGAATAAGAAACAATGTAAAGAAGTTACAGTCAAGTTAATTAAAGCAGATTTTCATAGTACAGTGGTATTTTTAAGGTTAAGTAATCACATAGTCTTCGTGGTGCTGCAATATATGTATGTCAAGCCGATGTTTGAATGCCTCCCCAGACTGGGATATTACAATCGCCTCATGTATGTTATTCCACGGTTACACGACATGGTTGGGAATAAAATACTTCCTCAGATCCAATTTTCCTTAAGGGCATACGTAATTTGAATGGATAACCTCGGAGATACGTCGTAATGGCACCTTGGAGAAAGCATCGCGCAGGAGGGCGCAATCCATGCCAAGGCTACTAAGGAAGGATTGTAGCAAGTCTCTGCGCAACTGCCTACAACTTAGAGGATAGAGTTTTAGGTTATTTAGGTGGATCTCATATGGCAGTTCATCTTGACCTCTTACTTATTTTGTGACTCATTGCGGCACCCTTTCGAGCAGATTGTAATCCTGCTGGGTCCACGGTCATGAGGCCTGGATCGCATATTCAAAATTTGACCTTGCAGAAAAACCAAAAAATTTCGAAAAGTAGTCTTCATCAAAAACTTTTAAAACCTTCTTGATTACGTATAGCGTTGAATTGGCGGATTAAGCCAAAGCACGCAGAACTACCGGATTTCTCCTCTGAAATTTTAAAACTATCGATATTAGACTCTGTCTTCATGAAACGTGCATTAGGCCTGGTCTGGAATACTGCTCGTTTATGTTAAGTGTGTGGTGCACTAGGGAATGGAAGGCAAATGAATCGGTCCAATATTTCTTTACTAAAAGTGTTTTATCAGCGAAGACCTGTAATCTGCTATATCGTTAACGATAAGGGCTTATAAACATTGATCCCTTGTGGTGTTGCCGATTATAGAAGGAACTCTTTTTACTTTTTAAACTTTTTTAACAGTCATTCATTAAATCTTCTATACACCGTGAGGTAGCTGGACAACTCTCGATACAGCAGTCATCGCAATTTCTTTTTATTCTTCAGTTTTCGTCAGTTTTTTCGGTAAAAGTCTTAGCAATGTGGAATATATCACCCCAGAATATAAAAATTCAGTGAAGTTTTTCTTTGTTTGAGAGAACTTTTACAAGATTTTCGCATTCAGAACACCTTCCAGGAATTCTGGGTTCCATCACGGTCGAATCTGTCTTCCGGCTCGACGGAGTGCGTGGCACCTGAGCCCAGCCCCAGGTCATACCTCGAGGACGATGGCACTGTCTTTGCAGACTGCGATTGGTGAATTCTTTGGTAGACAGTGAGAAACCATCGCCAGATGCACTCTTCTCTGGAGCAGATCCCCGGTTCTTTGAAAAGAAAGAATGTAAAAACACTGCACTTGTGCTTTTCCTTCCCTCTATCATCCCACGGTGAGCAGTTTTTTCTCCTGACATACCTAAAGTCAGGAAAAAGAATAATAATTATTGACCTCCAGGAGCTTTTTTTACTGCTAGCCAGATCTCAACTGCATATTGCGCCTCATGTTGCCTGTAAACCGGCATCGAATGCAATTATTATAAATTACAGTTTGGGCGTATTTTGTCTTCAGTTTGTATGAGTAACCTCACGGATTTGTCATTATTTCAATTCCCAAAACTCGGCCGTTTGAATAGCACAGTCAACTCCCCTGATAATTTTGGAAACAAAGGCCATATCCCCTCTGTATTGCCAATAAGAGAGAGGAAAACTTTAAAGTCCTTCTTTTTGGCCTTCATATTGTAGGCATTACAATCTACAGACAAGTTTTGACACCCTCCGTTAAAATTACTCTACCAGAGTGAAATCATGCTTCATGCAGCACTTCACTGAGCCCGACTGAGCCCAATGGGATTTTCTGCTCTCTAACTGCGACTATTTCAACCTTGATACCATTTCACAGTTACCGTATCCGACGCTGCCACCGGAACTTTACGTGCAAAATTATTTTTTGCGTCTTTGGAATCGTCTTCTCTATTATATGTATATTTGTATATTTTGAAGGGTTACAGGCATTGCCCTTGATGACCCTATTAATGTTAAGTTATCATTGCATGTGTACAGTCAATATAAAATGTTGTACATTTTAAAATGTTTGACTCAAAGCATAAGATAGCTTCAAATGCGTTTTCACAGCCATAGGCGAAACATTGTGGAAGAAAAGTAGAGCCCGAAAGATTTTAAAAGGCTGGTTTTAAGAAATCATGATCTGACAGTCGTCTTTTGTCAAAAATAATGCAATCAAGCCTTCTTTTAAAATCAATAATGCTTTCAGAGTTAACCATCTCGTTTGGAACCTTCTCAGAAATCGTGTTTCGAGCAAATTTTTTCAACGAATTCTGATGGAATACAGAACTGATTCGTTTGCAAATGACAGCCTAGCAAAACAACTCATATAAGTTAGACAAGGTCAAAAGTTATCCAGATTCTTTGAGATCGGCAAAAGGGCTGAGTCGTTTCTTAATATCCTTCATACGTTTTATCAAGTTCTTTTGGTTAACTATAAAATTAGTGGCATTTCTTTAGAAGGAAAGCCTTGCGATATTACCTTTTCTTCCAGGATTTGTGCTCGTGCTCTTAATGCCTGCAGCACTTCGATTGGCAAAACGGGCCAAACGTGTACTTACCATAAATAGTGTAGGTTAAGAAGATGAACCTTGCGTTAGCTGCCCCTACCAGCACATGGCCCCGCCAGTAGATGGAGCTGAGGGGGGACCAGAGGGTGCCAGACGGGGCCAATCCCCATCAACTTTCAGGACATATTTAAAACATGGTCAGGCTTCTTGTAAAGACTTAAAAAGGTGTTACTGTTTGAATTTAAACCCACATAGGCAGGTAACGTTGAGTGCCGCGGTTGGAAGGTTGCCAACTGACAATTACACTCAGACCTCGCAGTTAGTCCAATGTGTGTTGTGGGGAGTGGCTGACTGGTGTTCTGAGAGTCAGGCTGTGATGGCTCCTTCTTAACGTGACCTCTGGCTATTTCACACATGTGAGATGTAAGCCGTTCAACCCCCTGTTGTGTTAAATCCTGGTGCTTGTGTTTGGGGGGCCAGGTCGTGTACGTAGTACACGTAGACGAGGTCACCAGCAGCTGCGCCCGTTTCCGCATCAGACAACTGACCGGCTCGGACAGTGGTCTGATTATGGGGGTGGGGGAGAGGGTGAGGTCGAGAGCTCAGCGTATTTTCCTCACTATAAACAATCTGACGCGCTTGAAACTATCACGGTGCGCTAAAAGCCGTGGCTTGGAAGGTTGCCAACTGACGGGATAACTCGGACCACGTGGTCAGCCCAATGTGTGTTTTGTGTGGAGTGGCTGACTGGCGGACTGAGAGTCAGGTTGCAATGGCTCCTTCTTAATGTAACCTTTATGGCACTCCCACTCCGTGGGATCCATGCCAGGTGTGGTGGAACGCCAAGGGGCGGCTCCGGTCGTGCCTGCCACCTGCGCCCTCTCCCATCTCCGGTCTTCTTGACTCTGTCTTGACACCGGGCTCAGGTGGGGGGAGGAGGAGAGAGTGCGGTAGATGCAGTGCAAGGCTACTATCACTTAAAACTAATTCACGCGCATGTCACCGTCACTGCACTACCCTTCAGTGGAGCATACGGTGGACATCGTCGGAATACGACGGTCGAACTGTTGTGTGTATAGGGTACTGTGATAAACTGATTTTGGATGGTTTGTTTAAGTCAGACATTAAGACGCCATTTTTCTAGTAAGCGCGTGCCAGCCTGCCATGTGACTTGTACGATGGACCTATTGTTCTCTAAGCTGCTGATACTCAGGTTGGTAATCCAGAGATTGGGCAAATGTTTTATAACATAATTTGCTACCTTTTGCCTTTTAAAATTCATGTTTGGTTACGTATGCTCGAGTTACATGTGAAACATTAACGGGAATTTTTGTAGCTTACTGAATGTTTAATATGCCCTTATATCATTATATATTGTGTTCTGTTGTTCACGAAAAGTTACCATGAAGCAAAAATATTACGGAATCAAGAGGAGCACCGTGTATAAGCCAGTAATGCGTGCAATGCAGGCGTATTATGCCGCAACTGAAAGAGCAGATGATCCTTCGCCATCTTCATCACCGGCGTTATACCCCTCACCGGAGCCTCAAATGCCTGAAAGCTTTCCCGAGTTTTCAACTGGTAGGTTTAATTACTGGTAGGTTTTCAGGTAATGTTATTTTGAGTTGGAATGCAGAATCACTATGGGCGACGGAAAAACAAGCGAATTACAAGGCAGATGTTTTCTAGCTGGCTTTCAGGACGTCTGACGGAAGACGAACATGCCACTAGCAACCATTTAAGCTTTGTTGGGGATGCTGCGTCCTTACCATCCAGACGTTCTGAAGGAACCAGAACGTTTTTGCGTACTCCACGTACTTGCATTAACAAGGTCCTGAAGAAAGGTAGCTATGTCAATGTGGGCCTTGGGCGTGGTTAACTGGATGAGCTGAACCTCCGGAGAGCAACTGAAATTCCTGAAATGGGCATCCAGCTTCACATCGACGGGATGAAGTTGTTAAAAAGGATCAGGACAATGCCTCTGGCTTATTCTTGCTCGGGTAAACTACCCGGTAGTTCAACGGCCATTTTTAATAGGTGTTTTCTCCTGGTTCGGCAAGCAGGAGCCACTTGATGATTTTTGATTGATTGCATTTATGAATTGAAAGACATTTTGCGAGTTAGCCCACGGATTCCCCAAACTGGGGAAATAATGAAAGTTAAATTATCCAATAAGATATGTGACTCTCCAGCTCTCTGATATGTCTGGCAGGTTAAAGCCCAAAATAGGCACTATGGGTGTGACATGTACGTCGTTTGGTGAAGGTAATGGAAAACACTCTAGATGCTGTCATGTTGGAATTTCCATTGATAACCACATGACGTTCCCTGTGTACAGTGGGCATCTTCACGACGACGGTTCGTTTCGATCACGCAAGCAGGGACTCCACCACAGAGGCATATCGCCTTTCGAAGAGTTACCTATCAAAATGTTTTGTAGCTTCCCAATAGATGAAAGGCCCTTGGGAAGTTACTTCATCAGTGGAGATTGAGTGTGAAGATGTTCTCTTCAGCACTTTATGACCTCATCAAAAAATGCAGCCAGTGCTTGCCGATTGAATTTTCCCGCAAGTGTAGAACATTCGATTTTCTCGAGTTTTGGAAGGCTGCTGAATTTTATCAATTTTTACTGTACATAGGCCCTGTTGTTTTGAAACGCTATCTTGACAATGACCATTTTATGTATGTTTTTGCAGTTTTCTGTTGCACTATATATTTTATTCCTCCTATTTTACATAATAACTGGTTTAATTTTACCCGCCTTCTGTTTAATAACTTTGTTTCCAATTACGCCATATTGTATAGTCATGCGGAGATTGTGTATATTATTCATTATTTAGTTCACCTACATGAAGATGTGAGTCGGTTTGAAGTGTTGGATAATTTTTCTGCCTTTCCTATTGACTTTTTGACAAATCATTCGTAATTCGATAAAGGGCTCAACGAACATAGCCGCACAGGTGTACAGGCGATTTTCAGAAAGACCTATGTCTGATTTGCCATCATGCCCAATGCTGTTGGACGATGATGAGGTAGTACCACTATATTTACAGCTACCCCGCAGCTCCCCTGTCATCTTCCACAATGGTTATTTGCTGTCGACGGAAGCGCCGGACAACGTGGTACTGGTCGGTGACAGACCGTGCGTTCTGATATCTGTTTCCTCTAATGGAATAGATTACCGTCTGTTTGTTGACTGCTCTGACTTTTTTACAACATCGATTTCATCTTCTAGCCTTTTAATGTTTAAAACCTCAAAGTTGGCAAATACTCCTTCGACTGCAACCCTATCTGATATTATATATTATTTATTTATTAATGCCAGTTTACAGGCAAGGTCAAAAGGGGGTCGTGTTGACCGTGAAATAAACTCTTGATCGTTATTTATAGTGTTTTCTGAAGAAAAAACTGCAGCCTATTGAACGGATTAAAGCTCAGGACAGGGAAGTATTGACACAGGTGCACGGTGTAGTACTTCTCCTTTCAGTGTTGTGGATCAGGTATTCTGTACTAGCAGCGGGTATGCTGGCGAACGGCTGCTCGCTGTCAACGGAGGAGTAAGCCGATTTCGGACTGCAGAACCAGCAATATTGCCTTCAGCATGAAGTCCGGCACCGGACTCAGAGTTCGTGGACGCAATCAGAACGGAAGAGGGTTTCCAGAGAATCAGCACCCAAAATTCATGGAAAGTGTCCTGGATGTAGAAAACTAGCGACAGCTGTCATAAACAAAAAAATAGTTTTTGCTGAATATTAATAGTTCTGAGTAGTTTATTCCAGATTTCTATAGCGTTTACCGAAAAGAACTGACGCCATCTAACGGTGCGCGCCAAAGGAAGAAATAAAAATACATATCTATGATTGATGCGCCGAGAGTGGTCGATCTGCCTGCGGGATGTAAGGGGCTAAGAGTTAAAACTGTTTCAAAGTTTACACTGTAAAAATAGTCCCTTCTGTAATCTACAAATCTACAACGGGTCGAGGCTTGTAAGCTCACAGCGTTATTGGTAGGACAGGTTTCTGTGCTCAGAAGTGAAAACTCTTTTTGAAAACAAGTGCTGGACTGATTCTTTCTTCCCCATTCACTCAAATGCAGAAGGCTTAATAGAAACGAGTAGTATTCAAGACTAGGTCTGACATACATTTTATAAAGACTGGTCCTTATATTGACAGTTTTAATATTTCTGAGCATAAACCCACTGGTTTGGCGTTCTTTCGAGACAATCAGGGCGCACTGCTCTGACAGATTAAAACTACTAGAATATGATATACCCAGATCCTTTTTACCTCGGACAAATTAAGGTCATGACCGTCTATGCTTTGATGAGGCTGATAGTTTTCACCACTAACCATAACGGAGCACTTGGAAACTTTACACTTAACGCATTTCAGGTTTAAACGTTATTGACTTAGTGATATTTATTTTAATCCAGACTTTGTGATTTATAACTGTTTGTATAATGTTCACCACGGTAACCAACATATTTCTTTATTTAAGGAACCAAAACCGGATAACAGCAGTCACGTGGACAATTTATACTGCGCATGTTCAGTGTTATTTAATTTTTTATAATAAACTACTTTGAAAATTTCATCTTTTAATATCCTATTTCATGAGTTAAAAGGTACATCACAGGAATGGCTTGAATGGATCCAAACTGAAGCCATATTAATTGTATAAAATTGGGCCGTTAATAGAACAATAATTAGGGGTATATCAGTAGTGGCCGATAATGATGGGGAAGGCTATGTGCGGTGAGCGTTCGGTATAAAGAAAAGGGGCTGCGAATGCGGGAAAATCATGAGGTCCAGCTGCGCATATTATTCTGGTGAGGGGGCCAAAGGGGGCCAGGCGGGGCTGGTGCTCGTAGGGGTACCAATATATTGATCGAACTCCGAAAAATTGGAAGACCAGCTTGGGAATTTAAGTAGGCTCCTGAAACAGAATATTGATGGGTTCAAAGAAATTGCCTGCGATAGAACAAAAAAGCAAAACGCAAAGTGCAAATAATTTAAGATAATACCGTGATCGAACGTCAGATATCCAGGAAATGCACAACAGAAGACCAGTTATATGCATATCTAAAATTTGTTCACGATTTAAAAATTTATATTTGTAAAAGAACATTTTTATTCAACCCCCTAAAATTTGCTCTCAAATGAGTAATAATTCCATCTTTGTTTTACCTTGTCGGTCATAAAATCCTTGATAAAGATCATTTATTTAAATCGTCTTCATTTAGCCGTCGTTCGCACAAAAATGCGGTCGCGTAATCTTTACATTGCACATAACTGAGCTTGTTCTTTAGCTTCGCTTAGATGTTACAAAAAACCAACCAAAACGAATGAGCAGGCTCAGGATCCACCTGGTTTGTGACGTTACTATCCTATTTTCGTTTCTAGTATATCGCTCGCGGTCTGCGTCTCATAATCTTCGTTCTCGAAACTCCCTTGCCGGTAATCAAGAGGATTTATCCGTGCCTTCGAATATGACCGACGGTCACACTGATTTGGTTGAAAATTTCAAAGTACCTGAAAGTCCCAGTGAGTTTTCTTGTTTTTAGATAAAGTGAGTGCTCCATAAACAGATTAAATAAGCAAAACCAAGGGAAATTTACAGTCTAGAAACGGAGACATGGCCATTTTTATTATTCTGCCATGGCGTGCTTCCTACGTCAATTAGTGCCTGGCCATTGGTGTGCACGTTGACTGCTCGAGTGGTTCATCTATTTTTCAAATATTATTTAATATTCACCATTAATTTCAAAATGGGATAGTATGTTAGCAAGAGGTAAAAAATAAGTTGAAGTTTTTGACTGTACGATACCCCCTTTCAAAACGGTTCCTTTTAGTGATCTCTAGATGTCAGCTCAGCTTGTGAAGTGGTAACCGTTTTGTCTAAACTTCCGCCCTTCACTCCGGGCTGAGTTCTACTCGTAAAAACGGTCAAACTTAATGAGTGGAAGTCTTTAACTTGCCCTGATTGCCACGAATACACTCATGGAATGGAACCCTATTCCCGTATCTCTTTGAGTCCGTTTTTACACTTATTAAAAACACTCAGACTACTTGACTTAATTTTCAGTTCAACCTCTCTGTTTCAAACTTTATACTTTTGCGTTTCCATCTTTTGTTTTTACCACTTGTGCTCTAGCAACTGACTGAATGCATAGGCTTAATCGCAAAGGCTTTCCAGCCCAATTTTTGCTCGTTTAACCACCCTCAACAACACAGTTACTACGCCGTCATTTGTCAAAGGTGGGTGCAGACACGTACATGAGCCCTCGAATCGTGCCATCAGCTCATGCGATGAGGACATATGGTACAAACCATTGATTTATTTGTTTTAGATGTGTGAAGAGATGGAAGAGTCAGTAACATCAGCCTCAGTTGTGAACCCTTCACAATGTAGAATGTAAACATTAGTGCTTTAATACTTATGGAGTATGTAGTATCACCTTTTCTAATTGATGTTTGATGCTCTAATAAATTCAAATGTATTTAACTGAAAGCGTGCACGAAAATATTATTTCCTGTAGTAATTTGATATCCAATCACATCTTAAAATTTTAAAATAAACGAAAGGCTATCTTTCGGTTTATTATGAGATTGCTCAAAACTGTGGAATGTCCGCTCATATAGCATGGCATCTGCCGCATGTTAATGCCCTCCATGAATTATACAACATAGCCAACATCCATTGAAACATATTACGATCATTGCATGGTGTCCTCAAAATGACAACTTGTGAACTTAAAACGCAAATTCAAGGGCAATTCGAACTCAAAATTGTTTGGAATTGGCAAACCTTTTTAGCACGTAAGTGTATAATTTCAAGAAGTGATTTTCCACCAAATGAATATAGGAAACTCTATTTTTGAGTACGTTCTATATAAAACATATTTGAATTTAAAATGCCACCGAAAATCAACAGAAAATAGCCTTGCTATTTAAATAGTAATTGTTTACCAAGAGTGGTTTGTGCAGGCGGCCTAAAAGAGGGGCATTTAAAATCAACATTCTGGCATGTGTGAAATATTACGCGCTTGATATTAAAATGATGTTTAAGTAATCCTTCCTAATCGAAAACGCGTTTCAGCAGATTCATTAACCTTTTTATGAGATCGGTTATTAACCGTACATATGGAGTAAAATATTGTTATTCCTATTTACTGTCTAACCTCGAATTGCAGAAGATCGGGTAATCATGACAGGAATTAGCCCTCTTTTCTGCAAATGACAATTACAAACCCTGGTATCTGATGGCATTTTACCTTTCAGCTACCAGACTTTCAAAATTGCGCATCTCTTTGCAATCCAGTTCAAATAAAACAAGAAACACAAGCCAGTTCGGTAAGTCCAACATCAAAACTTTGTAAATCAAAATATTGTTTTCCTACCTACCTTACACCAGCATGCATGGTCAGGGATATGTTTACCACAACTCTCAATTTGCACGAGTTAAGCTTTTAGCTTTCCCTTTTACTCCATACTTTATATTGAGTGCTGTTTAGCTAGTTTACAGGCACGCTTACCTTTATTTGCCCATGCAAGGTCTCAAAATAGTAACTGCAGTCTAACGTGTACGCTATCACCTTTCATACAAACCGCAGTCTACTGTCTTTGAGTGTAAAAAACTTCCAAAGATGTCTCCATGCGGTTTACACCCCCGCCTTTTTTACATACTGATTTTTTACCTTCGTAGTCGCACCAGAGTGTAGCCCGACAACAGTGCACGAAATTAAGAAGAAGGAGGAACGTTTGCGTTCCCCGCTGCCATCTAGCTCTTCAGAATTACATACCATTTCTCCTCGAACACCACGGAGGGCTTGCAAGGATGATGCCTTGTCAAAGATATTGCTGTGCTTTGAAAAGCTTTCCACCCAATGCGAAGGCCCAACGGTTAGTCGCCGCTACACTATTCAGAGAACTCCCCAAAAAAAGACGATCGTGCCACGTGAGTTCTAGCGTTTAAAGTTTTTATCCATTCATCTTCCAATAGAAGCAGGAACCTGAGAAGCAATCCGGGCTTTATCGTTGCTTTATAACTATTAACCAGTATGTAAGTTTCCCGTGTCTGTTGCAATGTTCCTCACTGCCAAAGATATCAAGACTTGTTAATTATACCACCGCCATTCGTCGAAGGCTCAAATACGCAATACTTTGCATACGGTTTATTTATGCCAGGAAGGTAGGAACACCAAGGCCTCAGAACTTTCACTCAATCTAGTTGGTAACTAAACGACGCGTCTGTGTGTAGTGGGTTGCGGAACAACTTTGAAATAAATAGTCGTTCGGATTTATCCAATAAGCAGTTGAAGACCAGAAACAGCTCTGCTAGCGGGATGCGGAGGTGGCAGTTCGACCGTCGATTTCGACGAGGTCCACCGTATGCTCCACACCAGGTGGTGCAGGGACGGTGACTTGCGCGTGAATTAGTTTTTTAAGTGATAGTAGCCTTGCGCTGCAGCTACCGCACTCTCTCCTCCTCCCCCATCTATACCCGCTGTCAGGACAGAGACAAGAAGACCGCAGATGGGAGAGGGCGCAGGTGGCTGGCGCGGCCTAAGCCGCCCCTGGGCGTGCCACCACACCTGGCTCGGATCCCACGGAGTGGGAGTGCCATAAAGGCCACATTAAGAAGGAGCCATTGCAACCTGACTCTCAGTCCGCCAGTCAGCCACTCCACACAAAACACACATTGGGCTGACCACGCGGTCCGAGTTATCCCGTCAGTTGGCAACCTTCCAAGCCACGGCTTTTAGCGCACCGTGATAGTTTCAAGCGCGTCAGATTGTTTATAGTGAGGAAAATACGCTGAGCTCTCGACCTCACTCTCTCCCCCACCCCCACAATCAGACCACTGTCCGAGCCAGTCAGTTGCCTGATGTGGGATAAAGAGGGATGCGGAGGTACAGACCTATAAAAGGTAACAGCATGCAGTACTGATGTTGTGACGTGGCGAGAAAAATCGCTGCCTTGCAGGAACATGATAACGAAGCCGTCTGTATGTTCAGTCTAAAGTTTCACTTATGTGCCGAGAGCAGCCCAAACGGGGGCTGTTGATATACTTCAGAAAATAACATGTAGCAAACTTTGGACGATAGTATGATGTGTCCCAACGCCCGACCGTTTTTGTCCGACCAGAGCAGTGCGGTGCGCCTGCGTAGTAGGCCCTTGCCCAGTGCATTGTGGAAATCCTTGTGCGAATACTGAAAGACTTAAAATTTATATCTTTAGCCGCTCAGTCGAAACAACTACAGCGAGGGGCATTTGGTTGCCCGGCCATGAGATTACGGCAACACCAACTCAAATCGACCAGGTTGGTGTTATACACGATGGTACTATCTGGCGCTTAAATAGGAAGCGTGAATGGCACTGATTATGTTCTTGTGTGGTCTCGGCTCTACCTTAAACTGCGCCTTGTGGAAAGCACATGACCCGAGAAAAGTTACGCTGTGTACCATTTCAAGAATCTGCCATTTCCACAGGTCTCCATACGGCTGTCTAACCGCTTTATCGCATTAACACAGGTGCCTCTAGCTGTTAGCTGACAAATCCGCATTTTCTATACGATAAACGTTTTCTTCAGGTCTCGTATCTAAAAGCTTTATTGTCTCATCGCATAATCTCATTAAATTTAAACATTCTGACTTTTGAGGGTATAGCCCCCAAATAAGACATATAAAAGGGTTTATTACCGGTAGTATAAAATAACAAGTCTGTGTAAGAAATGTGAGATCTGGGATCTAGCGTATCGAGTTCGTTCGTATGACGACGTGCCAATCCCTCATCTAAAAGGTAAACGCGCCTCTACAATTAACATGAAGTAAAAGAAGAGGAAGGAGAGCAGTCGGTATCTTCGGCACTATACCGCGGCAGTTCCATTGGCTGGTAGTAGAAGGACCGCTCGTCTTCGTGACGATTGGACGTTAAACCTCGGGTTCTGCTCAGCGTGACATAAGTAGACTGAATTAAATTTGCTAGACATATGGTCAGGGCAGCTTTATCCTACCAAATCCGTCCAATTACACAAGAAACTAAAGTCTGCACCATGCACTGAAATGTCATCCGTGCGTTTTAGTAGATCGGGGTGCGCGGGCATCACTGACCTTGATGGTGCTACTAGAATTAGTAATATACAAGTCTAAAAACCAACTCGCAACTATACGAGACTTTCGTCATGAATGTTCTTCTATACGAACGCGAGCCATCACCCCCGCGTCCAGAAGATGTACACCGACCGGGAGTATTCGATGAACAGTGTGTGCGCGCCGTTCCGAATTCGTCGCCACGACGAACATCTGTGTAGCTGGCTTAAAACTCAGCTCATCCACCGTGCCCTCCCAACAGGTTGACTGAAATGTGTGGGTGTTATTCTGTGTTGACCTGAGGGCAAAGTCGTCCGAGTCCGTTCCTGCTGTTCACGGTGCCGAGGTGGTCAACTCAAGATATGTGGATATGGTAACAGCTGTCCCCCGCTGTGTATGTTTTGTCCTGTCTTCTTCGGTCTGCAGAATCCACGTTCCAACTGACCCAAGAAGGCAGGAGTGGGGTCTACATCCGACCAACCGTAATTGAACGCGGTGAACCCACGGAGGGCAGAGATGGGGCAGGGTTAGAGCAGTCACGAAAAATACCATCACAGGTACGAGCATCAACAAAATTAGCGATTGTAGCATTAAGGCACGAAATCCTGCCTGACCTCATTCCTGAGTGTTTGAAAAAAGTTACATATTGTAAGTCATCGCAACGTTAAGAGCAACTTTTTAAAGTCCCTGCTTGCCTCTCGTTCGCCTTTCTGAGTCTTTCTGTTTCAACTAGACACGGCTGGGCCAGACAAGAAAGTCGACTCCACCGTCAGCCCGCGTTATTGAATGTGAATGTTTGCGCTCCTGTCTAAATGACCATAAATATTTTAGGCCTGGACACTTTTCCCCGCATTTGCTCATCTTCCTAATTGTCTCAACCACTTGTCGTTGGAAAATTGCTACTGCTTGTTCCCTCATCATTTAAACCCTTTTCCTGCCTTTCACAACGACATAGTTGGCTTCTTTTGTATTTTAGGAAACCTGCGGAAAGCAAGCCCTGAGTAAGTCGTACGCAAGTGGCTCACTTACTTTGATTACTCGAGTTCCTGTCTCCTTGACGAAAGACATAATCCACTTGATCACTCCGAGTGTTTACACGTCTTTTACCGACTTCCATATTTAGCCGAAAGTCGTCGCCTGACAGTAATTTCTGTCCTAGCGACGACAGCTTCGCTTCGTCCTCTTATTCGAGTGAGTCCTCATCTTCGTTGTCGTCCTTCTCAGAGGAGGATTCCAGTAATGAATGGGGGGAGCGGAATCAACGCTCTCGTCGTCCAACGCAAATTAACAGTAAACCTCTGGTATGTAGTTTCATGAATGCCAAGCCTGATTGTACTTTTAAATAGAAGTACTGCTAATTACTAATCAGTGGTTTTTATTTTTTACTTTGTAAGTGCAGTTGTCAACCTCCAACGACGTAGCAGTTCCTAAACGCGCCACCGGCGATACCGTTGATGAGAAATCGATCGCCATCAAGTAAGATTTAGATCCGTACTATCACGTTCTTGTGTTTTCCATGTTCCTATGCAAATTTCTCGTGTGTTCACGGATGACGTATTTGTTACGTCCAGGTCCTGCTCATCATTCAAATCTTCAGTCTTCTGCATTATCGTCATTCATAGGCAACCCTGTAGTTCTTGTGTCCTAAGAAACACTAAAAGAAAGTTAACTAGGCATTGTGACGTATTCTGTATGTGCCCCTGAAGTGGTGAACACTGAGAGTTTAGCTGTCAATTTTCGTTAGCCTCATGCATTTCTGATGTATTGCCGGCTTTTCCATAAAGGCTTTCGCTGTTTTGTTTTTAAAATTCACATGAATAAAGTCCGGATTTCAGCCTAAACATAGTGAATAATCTTCTGGTGCCTGGTATTTTGAATCCTGCCAAAAACTAACAACAGAAATTGCACCAGAAATCGTAGGATGATATAGGACATGACATTTAAAAATGTTTTTATAACTAATAGACATTGGCAAGCATATAAGTAACGTGCAGTATAAATGTGCAGTCGCATCGTCGCCTGCAACTGGCACTAACCAGCATATTTTAACTTCCGTATGATTCCCAACAGATACCATATCTACTTTTTCTTCCAGACTCCAGAAATCACTCTTCTCGGATTGTCTACCGTGTCGGGAGCGTGAATTTGATGCTGTTTTTGAGTTCGTAATTGAGCGGCTTCAATCGCGGACAGGCGGGTAAGTTTCTCGCAAAAAAATAGACTCCTGCAATTTTCCAGCTTTAGTTGGCGAGTCCCGCATATGCAGGCCCCCCTATAATTTATTATAAGTTATTGGTTCTCTATGTACAATGCCACACCTAGATGCAGGCTCACGTCGCTCTAGCCACTTGAGCCTGATTCGGCCTCTGATCTTATCGACTGTATCTTGACACCGAGCTCGTGTTGGTTGGGAAAGAGTCTTGCAGATGCCGCGCAAGTTACCGTCCCTGTCTCAACCTTACTCTAGAATACGCGGTTGGCATTGTGACCCACCACATACAGCGACACCACCACAACAACAACAACAACAACAACAGTGGGGCGGCTCGAATGCCGGCTGAGTTGGAGTGCCATAAAGGCCATATTAAAAAGGAGCCATTGTAGTCTAACCGAGGGGACTGACTAATTCTGTCAGCTGGCAACCTTCCAGTCCCACTTATAGTGTATAGGGCGCGCGTCTCGATTGCAATGGGCCAGAAATTTCCATTGCCGCGATCCGCGCTACCTAATGCTAATAGTGACAGTGTAAGCGTTAAGTACATGACGGGCGCACACGCACCCGCTCCACACCCTTCCTTTGCTGATCAACTGAGATAAGGTCTCCTATGAAGGCCTATTCTGCTGCTTTGGAGCCCACCCACAGCCCTTCGTCCCGTAAATCGATATGGGGCTTACAAACGCCAATGAATTCTCGTTTGTGGGGCTTGTGAACTGGCCAAACTCGAGCTTTAAAAGGACTAAAAGCACCGCAGTTTTTCACGTGTGTATAACTGGATAACTATTCTTCAAAGGCGTTATTGCGGAGACGAATCCGGCGGATGGGATAAAAACGCTCTGATAGCGTTACATTCGTTATATAGGTATGTGTACTCTCTTTCTTCGTTAAATATCAGACTTGGCAGGGGGACAGTATTTTTTAAGCCTCAAATGACCTACCCTTTCACTCCTAGGCTATCCCGCCAATTTTTAATTTTTCGTTGATGGCCTTCGCCGGGCGAGCAGAAGACGCTTTTCCTTTTTTCTTGACTCTATGGTTAGCTTTCAGTTCTTACCGCGCGCATAAACTGATTCTTACCGCGTGTATCTAGGTGCATGTACATTTCGGGTGTTCCTGGGACGGGCAAAACGGCTACCGTCACAGCTGTCCTAAATGCAATGACGTCAACAGCGAAAGCATCGTCGGACAACGCTATCCCAGCCTTTACCGTTGTCTCTATTAATGGAATGCAAGTATCTGAGCCTAGACAGGCGTACGTTCATATCTACGAAGTGAGTATCTTTGAATTTTTCATTCTCAGACTGCCTGGAGCTGTGGTGGTGGTGATAATGATCAAACGTGAAAGCTTGTAAACGAAAATTGGGAAATTATTGCGGTTGCTCTGGCTGAATTTATGATAGCACATTTTTGCTATAAGCTTACAATCACGACCAAGTCTAGCAACTTGGAAAATTACTAATGGTTCAATGAGCATGGTCTCTTTAAGCAAACTTATTCATCGTCATATTGGTAAGCTTATGATGAACTTTGAATGTGTATGTTGTCTGTCTACTTTGTAGCCCTTTCTGGTCATATGACGAATGCTTTTCACGCAGTCTCGTCTTGGTTTCCCTTTTCCGACTCCATACTGGCAGATATAATATATTTTCCGGTTTACACAACTGGTTCTTACGAATGAGTTCGGGTCGTTTTTGTGTTTGGGGCGGCGCGTAGCTTGTTTGAAGATCTCCAATGAGTATCCCCAGTTTCAACGCACATCAGAATCAGGGATTCGAGCAACCAACATCTACACAGAGTGGTTCAACTGGCAGTATTCATTTACTTTTGTTTGACTTGCCTAGGCCGTAGAAGTGATCCTCTCGGTTTTGTCGTCATTTTGAAGAAGAGGCAGCAAATATTATTACTCTAGTCATGTAGAATAGACTTGGTTTAATGGATGCGCTCGACTGTATTATCGAAAGGATCAGCTCGTAGTTTTCAGTTCGTCTACGTTCGCGAATCTGTTGTTTCGAAATTTCTCGTTTACTGTTTGACTGTCAGCAACAGGTGACAGTGAACGGTTAGAAAAATGGGACAGGACAGTTCGCGATAGGCGCGTCCACAAGCGATGGGTTGAAGAACTCTTAAAAAAATCCGCTTGAATGCCAACCTAAGAAAAGGATATGAAACGTCTGCCGTTGCTTTTTTTAATACACATTTCATTGTCCATCAACGAAGGGTTTCTGAGTGTTAGGAGTGTTTTGAAAACAAAGGTGGTATCTCCCAGCTGTTTCGGGGCACCGAAGCTTGTGAAAACTCTCGTGGCACCTTAAGCCACAGGTAAAAGTAGCGTATTCGAGCAACCTGTGGTGCAGGACAGAGTTGATTGTAGCCTGCTGCATGCGGAACCTCGCGGTGAGACCAAGGCACTTTTGAGACCACCCGAACATATTGCGCGCGCGAATCCTATAGGACGATCTATCTTCTCTAGACAGTAGCTTATCGGCGGCACAGAGGAACCAAGGCTGACAAACTAGGAGACCTCGAGCTATCCCATCCCGCTGTTCCCATATTTCAGTCTCTAACTCAGTTTGCGGGATGCTTCGAAGAAAATTTCAATAAAGAGGTCACTTAGCTGTCCGAGGCAAGAACGTTTCGGTCTGCCTAAACACCCTTGTAGCCGTGCACACCCATGTCTACTACAGTTAAATACAATTTGTTAGAGGCCGCGGCCTTGCCGAAAGTTAGCGTGAATAATAAAGCATGCGCTCTTTTTGCCTTAAACGCGGAAATTTTATTTGCCTGATTTGATCGCCTTTATGCTAATTTTGAAGATGCAAGATTAGTTTGTATGATTTCTGAGCGGAATCCTCGGTTCTCCAGTCACAATGGCTGCAGAATCATGATCATAAATCTGACGCACTTAATTCTGCCAGCAGACCAAAAGTCATGGCTTGGAGGGTTGCAAACTAATGGTATAAGTCGATCCTTCGTCATGTTGACTCTGGCATTCTCACGCATGTGAGATCCGAGCTGTCATTGTAAAACCCTGGTCGCGTTTGGCATGCGTAGACTGGCTGTTTAGCCTTGCCAGACACTGCACGGCCCCTCTCATGCTAACTTGACATAGTCTTGCCGTCGAAACCCGGCGGGTGAGGTTGGAGAAGGTATGTTAGATACTGCTAAAGTCGGCGCACACGGGTAACGTGTTCGTTTGTGTCGATCTACCTAGCGGTAGCAGCTTTATGTCATTGGAAAAAGAAAAAAGGACATAACCTTATTAGAGCGTACTTGTATTCGTTGTTCCCATTTACATGTTAAGGGCATTGGCAAGGGTTGTATTAATGTTTGTAATTTTATCTTTTAGCCTTTTGTGGGTTAAGACAGCTTCCTTTAACATGAGTGATTAGTATGTTTTCTGATGCAACGCGTGTGCAGCAAAATGCCCGATTTTTGTCCTTTGCCTGTTTTGGTGTCGAACTCAGGCAATCGGACACGCGCAGGCAGACCATGTGAAAACCGTAGGTGAATAGGGCACGCCTGGGTCGTTGCGATTGCGCGAGTTTAGCAGGCAACAAAGGTGTCTCCTTTTGAAGAAGAAGAAGAAGAAGAAGAAGAAAAAGAAGAAGAAGACGAAGAATGTCAATTCGTATATATGACTTTGGACCCATTTGCGGAGTTTCAGATGCGTGGATGCGTTGGCATCCGTGTGGCAACCCCGTGTGATCATAGAGTTTGCCTGGAATATTGTTCATTTAAGGTAACCATCCTGGTTCACACCTTTTGACAGAAGCCGAAGTGATTAAAGAGGACTGCTAAGCCAACTTGACTGATAATGCCAATGTACTTCTTATTTGATAGGGCGACCGTAGGGCTGCAGCAACCCTGTTTGAGGGTTGGTCTGTGTCCAAAGGCCGTGCTATCGGTCAACCAATAGATTTCCATTGCAATTCAGTCCTCGTAAGGTGCGTTTCCCTTTAAGTTTTAAATCGCGTCACATCTACCCTGACCATATAATGGGCTGTTACAAGTTATACTCAAGCCACAGCGAGTCTTAAAACTACACGATGACCTGCTTTCAGAAACTGGGTTCAAAGCCTCAACTGCAGTACCATGCCTGATGCTGTTATTGCTGTTTCTAATCTTGCAGGCCGGCGGCTTCGACATCAAAATACGAGATAGATTCCTAGTATCAATACATTTCTGACGTCGCCATTACCTTCAACGCTATTATGCTTATGTAGGTCCTGATCGGGGCCTTGTCGCCCTCTGAAACCTTTTTGACGGCGCAAATCCCCTAACAGCGGTTAACGCCGACTACGAACGACCCATGCATTATCGCTTCGTCAGAGGTTTAATTCTGCCTGTGACAGCTGTGGTGGTCTGCAGCCTACTGCAAGGTGCTCTGTCGGTTATACTTGACTCCGAGCCACCTTTTAAACTCTCCTGTTTGCCATTGCGGCACAGCGGTTCGAAACGACTGGAAGCCTGTTGAATCAACAGACTCCTTCAAGTGGTCAACATTATACTTCATAACAGTTTGTGCTCCTTAGCCCTAGTCGATACATCACGAAAGTTAAATTTATGGCCATTCCCGGCGTGACTGTCGGCCTCTGCATTAGGCTGATTCAGTGTACTCGCTTAATAATGTAGTCAGTGCGCTTTTGGGTGTGGTCTTCGTTGAACTACTAGGCCACCAGATGTCTCTTGCGGTGCTGGAACCACTTATTGGATGTGACCAAGCCTGGCAAAATTGGCGTGCCTTTCCTCAGTCTTGAAACAATCCCCTATTGTGTAATGTCCAGGGACTGGCCCCATAGATGCATTACACTCTACTGCCCTCACATTTAAATCCCCAGAATGAGAAGAAGGTCTTACACTGGGACACGCGTTTTTACAGTCAAAAACTTTTTATAAAGGTTTCTTAGTGCACAAATACATCACTACTGAGGCTGACGAGTGCAATTCTAAGTGATACTAATGCCAGGCACCCAAGTAAGGCCTTAAACTTAACGCCTACAGGGTGCGAGGCATCATTCCACTCGTTGTTGTCTATTTGATCGCTTTTACGGAGGCGAAGGCGTCTATCAGTGCCTATCACTCTGATGTTGCGTGATCTACGATCTGGCGAATTTACCTAGGAGAGGCAGTTGACATACATATTATACTGGCTTGGAAAGCTGCTGGCTGACCGGATAAGTCAGTCCTCGTTGCCTGTACCGGTATACAAGGGGATGACTGGCTCAAGGACTGGCAGCCAGACTCACTGGTTTCTGCCTAATGCAGCCTCTATGCCCTCCCACGATCGTGGGGTTCCGAGTCCCCTTTCTGTGAAAAATCGGGTACACTGTGTGGAAACTCAGTCGTGTGTTGCACGAGTTGGCCGTCTGTTTTGCTTTGCCAGCCACTACGCCCGAGTCAACTTCCGGTTGACTTAACGATGTTTTGCCATCGGAGTGCGGTAGGTCAGGGAGGAGAGAGTTCTGTAGATGCGCTGTGCAAGTCTGATATCAGTTATAAGCTAATTCGCGGGCGATCTACTGGTGCTGCGGCCACACCATGAACGAGAAGAGCTCTGCCATTCCAGCGTGTGACGCCAAGTTTTGGATTTGTGCTTTCCTGGACACTTTAACGTTAATGAAAGGTTGCAAAAGACGATTCGGAGATGAAGGGACTTTGAACGAATTTGTTTCTCTGACCTTGAACTTCGCCTTTGACAATGGCGACGAGGTCAACCGGTTTTTACGGCCGGTCCATGATCATGGAATTTTAGAACAGTCGGGTTCTTTAATCTTCACCTGCTACATGCGACTTGCCCTGCCGCTCTTGGCACTCTACTGCTTATTCGGCTGACGCCAGCGTGACCAACACTTAGTTAGCCCTAGTTAATGCGAGTTCCACAGTCGGTGGAAGTCAACAGGCCTTCTAAACCAGATGTTTGATTCCAGATAGAATAAGGCCAATGTCGGTCTGGGGTTCATGCCAGCTTCGTCTGAGGGCTATTTTTTTATGGAACCGGGTTTCTGCTGTTTCGTTAATTGTTTTTCGTAGACCCGCAGCGTACTGACAGTCTTTTATCATGAAGTGGCGGAAGTGCGCCAATTCAAATCTGGATTACTTTTGCATGTTGTTAGTTGCCTCTTATGTGGAGGGGATTGCGTTCTTCAATTATTTTTCGAATATGCATTTGAGCCGGTATTTCAGAAACCCAAACAGCAGGGTGTCTCTAAAGAAACTTGGATCACTTTTCATACTTGAGTTCCACTCTGGACACAGGGCAGTTGAGCCCCCTCGAAATATTGATTTGAGAGGAGCGATCCATTCATCAATTGTTCGAAAAATTCCGATCTTGGGATATGCGTCGCAAAATTGAGTCCCTAAGAAGCTTCAATTCTGTCCCGAAAGGAGAACCTTTAGAGAGTTTTAACAACGCCAACTGGCAAAAGATACCCTGGCACTCTTAAAACGGCTTTAAAGGTTTTCAGTAATATTGTGTATCAACATATGATCCCAATAGGAATTGTTAAAAAGGTTGGTGAATTCGGTGACGCACGCTTTGGCGGACTGCCAAAATCTGCTGAGTATGCAAGTAGGTTAACCGCTGACAGTCAGAAGTAGAAGAGAGCAGTTCATGCAACGCATCCTTAGCCGCGGCGCAAAATGAATCTGGCATGATTGTCGGAACGGTCTGCACAGTGGTTGAATGCTGCTTAACCACCAAAAGAAACTTGGTAATTGTACTTTGGTCTGTGAAGGAAATCGTTCATTATTTTCTGTAATCGGTTGGAACCTATACAGCAGAATCAGGTTGTCAGAAACCAACAAAGGTAAGTAGACGGATTGATAATGCTGCACGATAACGTCTCATCACACTTACCACGAATCAACATGTAAAATTCAATAGAATTGAGCTGCGACATCCACCCGACCTGCCAACAGTAGATGGCCGGAACGAACGGAAACCCACAGAGACGGTACCGGCCTGTTAGTTAGGCGGGTCACCCACAGATGGCTGATATTGAATTCACCTTCAGCTAGGGTCGTCTTCGAAATAAGCTGGCTGTGGAGTCGGAGGAATAGGCATTTGTACAGAACACAACTTCACTATCTCTAGGCCTGACTGGGCACTGATCGGGCAGGGTGTCACGAGCAGAAGCAGCATTATGACATGCCCAATGCCGTTGGCTGCAGAGGTAGAGAAAACAATACCCTTCCCGACAACCGTGGCTGCTGCTGCTCTGAGTTTGGGACATGCATTGCGTGTTTGTTCTCGTCACGTCTGTCTGTGAAACCTTTTTTTCAGACTGGATTTATACGCCATAAGATCGACTCGGGTATTGAACCCTCAGCCGTACTTTGTTGGTTTGAGGCAAATGAGCGACTGGCATAAAACATCTTGAATTATTGCAAATCGCAAATGGGACGTCTAGAATTGTACAGAATTGCAAACTTCGTAAAGCCGCGCAACTTCTGGTGTGCCTTGAGCCGCATTTTTTTGCCTTGAAAGTCACGTCTCGAATCTGGTGGGAAACTTTTTCCAGTTACCCGAGTGAATTTCAAGGCTACACCTGGCTGCCTGCGGATTAGAGAGCAATATCATAGCTGGGGCGTTGTTTTCGGAATGTTTTTTGTAATTAATTTCCTCCCTAGTCTTGCCCTTTTCCTGTAAGGGCCTTGACTATTCTTTGAAAACCATTGGTTCGTTTTTTTCACACTCATGCTCGTCTTTTTAAAAAAATAGCAACTTATTGGAACCCGGGTCTCAGTGAATCGAGCTGTGGCCCTACTTGAAGCGGAGTTCTGTGCCCCGACCCGAGTAAAACAAACCGCTAAACAGTTCGAGGAGAAGCCTGCCTGTGTCCTTGTTATAGACGAGTTGGACCTCCTCTGCTCTAAACGACAGGACGTCCTCTATAGTCTCTTCGACTGGCCCTGTCGTCAGGTCGGTCGTCGTATGCTCATCGTCCTAGCCATCGCTAACACCATGGACCTGCCGGAACGCCTTTTACACCATCGTGTTGCTAGTCGTCTGGGTCTCAACCGACTGCCTTTTGCACCATACTCACACGAACAGCTTGCGGAAATCGTACGCTCGCGTCTTGGACCGACCCTCAGCTCAAGTTTCGCGGTTAGTTGTGTGCACATGCTTACCATTTCATCTATCCTTCCTATTCCCTTCTTAGCTGGCGTTATTCTTCCTGCCGCATATGGTAGGCAGGGAGGGCTCGTTGCTTAGTTGTATTCCTCGTTTTATTCCATTATTAACTCGTCTCTTTTTTTCATGATGCACTGCT
Source organism: Schistocephalus solidus (assembly GCA_017591395.1). Taxonomy (NCBI): domain Eukaryota; kingdom Metazoa; phylum Platyhelminthes; class Cestoda; order Diphyllobothriidea; family Diphyllobothriidae; genus Schistocephalus; species Schistocephalus solidus. The sequence goes on from WEDG01011156.1 coordinate 23,186, forward strand.
AAGTTCAGGAACCCAGACCCGGACACCTGTCTCGACTACCCCTCAGAACCGAATGAGGGTGGCTGGTGTGCCTCTCAAACACCGGGCAGCCTACCTTGGCTGTTGATTTTGACGCGGTTTATAAGTGTCTAATGGCCTTGCAACACTCATCTTTGCACCAGTCCGTGTTCAGACTGGGGGTTTGGGGCCTTGTTTGATTTCCGAGGAAATAAATGCTCGAACTTGGAGATAATTCTTCGGAACAAACATTTTACTCTCGGTCCGAAATTTGATATGGGCATTGAAGCTGAAATCCACTATTCACTGTGGAGTAACTGAGTAATATTCTACTGACTGCCAGTTGGCAGTCAGTAGAATACAACTTCGTAATTATTTGCCACACTAACAGCAGCTACGTGATGCAGCGGCGAGATACGCGTGTTTGGACTTTTAGCCAGTACCTGTGCTGTCAATATGGCACATAATTACGTAGTTTAGGGCTTTGTATCAGTTGGTATACCCGGCAATGTGAGAGGGCTCATTTCTGCAAGTTTTTAGTTCTTCAGATTTGAGCACTGATTGGCCAACTCATAGCGAAGAACTGGCGTTAAAGACGTCGTTCTGGGTGTTATATGGTTTCTTGCATAAATGGCAGATGAAAGCAAAAGGGAGTAGATAACGGCTGTTCTGTTTACTTTGTAGTTTTCTAGGTCATCTCACGATTTCTCCGCGCCCTTTTCGAAAATGGCGGCTTTCCACCTGTCAATGCCTTGAGTGGCATGGGGGTGGCAGAAAATATTTGAATGATGCTTTCAAAGTAAAGGGTATTTGTTCTCTAGAACCACTATTGCAGAATACTGTGTGGCAACATTCAATTAGTATATTTAACTTTTTAACTATGCAGTAATGTCCGCTCCTGTCTGGCTACCAACGATACCTCACCGAAATGGACATTCAAGTTTCTCCTGTATTGATCAGTAACAGTTACAGTCTACGGGGAGTTTTTAGGTGTAGTCTGACAAGTGGTGTCTATCCTGTTCTCTCTACTTGGCAGTATCACTAACACTAGCCTGCCTTTCGCTTACTTACAGCCTAAGGCAATTGAATTGGCCGCTCGAAAGGTGGCGGCCGTGTCTGGGGACGCCCGACGCGCTCTCGACATTTGTCGCCGGGCGGCCGAATTGGCGCAGCTGGAGGTCAGTAAACCGAGTTCAGACGGACGCCGAACTGACGAGTTGGTCACAATGACACACATCAATGCTGCCCTTAAGGAGATGTTTTCCTCTCTCAAGCTGACCGCTCTGCGGTCCCTCTCACGCTACGAAAAAATCCTCCTGCGTGCCATTGTAGCTGAGGCGAGTGCACGCTCCGCTGAGGAAGTGAGACTAGACAGATGCATCGAACAGGCCTATGCTCTCTGTACCCTGGAAGGTTGGTTTTAGCGATTTGGGCTATCTTTCCTCGGAATGTATTTGCATTTATGCTCAATGTGTACTGCAGACTCCGGTGCCCAGACACATCGATCTCAACCTCGGTTCGACTGCAAAACCTTCTAACTAGGTGTCTATGCAGCCACCATATAAGTCATTATGTAGGCTTCTCCGACTTTGTTAGTTGCGTCTCCTTGTCTACATACAGTCACCAGGTGTCCCTTCTCCATTGTGGATATTATTTATTCGAGGTGGAGATTTGTCATGCCGATAGTTTTGCACCGTTAGTGGTGAAGTGTTCATGGAAGTAGTGATGTCTGACTGGAACATTTCCTGAAATCCGGAGCCAGAGTCCTTCTGTTCTGTCCGCATTCATATCATCGATACATACGGCCTGTGACTCAACATAGCAGTTCATTTGACTCCAAGCAATTAGTAAAATGGATGAGACAAACCAACCGGGGATGGAAAGATCAAAATGGTTAAGTCGTGTGAGCTTGCCACAATGAACCGTGTCGCAAATGGAAAATGTACTACTGCTGCTTAGGCACCTTTGAAGCTTCAAGTTCACTCATCCTATTTGGCTGGACCATTGAGCGTCCAGCCTGTTTGTATCGTCAAGCGTAGCGCATGACTCGGTTTATTTGGCTTTCGGAACTTAAACCAGTCACTGGAGGTAGCTTGAAGTACGATATTCCACTTCCATTATCAATGCTTCTCATTCATGATTCACCGAGGGTTTCTATTTTGGTCTTTTAGGTTTGCCGCGACCTACAGACACGGAGGTTTTTGCGATGTGCGCCTCCCTGGGTGCCTATAAACTTATCCTCACCGAACCATCTCGGAGGGATACTTGCATGCTGATTCGACTTAATTGTTCCCAGTCAGATGTACTATTTGCACTGAAAAATGAGGACCGCTAAAAAACTCGACCGAGAAACCGCAATGAGATTAAACTCCGTCTATCAATACACACCTATCTCAAGATTTCATATTTTTAATAAAACATTACCTATCACACCACACGGTGAAATTTTGCTGCTTTGTAATCGCTCAAATGGGCGACTTCCTTAACCGGAGTCAAAAAGTTCGGTGTGATTGACGCTGTACGTTTCGCCTGTCATAATCTGCACTAGAAACGAAGCATTAGGCTGCAAGAATAAGAGAAAAAGAAGTTCCGAAGAGACTTGATGCGACCAGCTTAACAGATGGTGGTCATTACTTTCTCGGTTAATAAAACTTTGACATCAAAACATTGGCCGGCACCTCTACAGTGTTGTCTTATGACGGGGAAGAAATTGTGGGTTACAGCAACGGTATTGTACATTAACCAATATTCAAAATTTTAGTCCGAATCCGCTCGGATGTTGTGCTCATGGGCAGCGATATTTCAGGGAACGTAACGCGACGATTAAGTTGCGATTCGACCGTTGTAAAAGAATCTCAAAAATCCAGGTTCGGGAATCGACTTGTATCCTATGCCCACCTACTGTGTTAGAGCAGACTGAAATACAACGTAAGAACGATGTGGGGGTGTCTACTGAGCGCCTCACACGATTTTGTCACAGGTTCCGGTAGAAAAGGACAGAAGCAACAGTACAATAACACCTAGATAGCCCGACGCACGTGCTCCAACGTCAACACTGATCGTACCGCTCATATCCCAGAAGGTAAGCAACCTAAACTCGGCCCCTAAGACAAGTGGTTCACACCGGCTCCAATGTGGGTCACAATGAACGGGGTGGGAGACTCAACATCCACCCGTAACCGCTCTTTTCGGTCTATCACGGCGAGCGCGGTTCGCCCGCAGCCGTCTTCTCCGGCTCAGCACGTATGCAAGGCCAAGGAAAGTAACGGCAGAAAGCACACACCTCAACTGCAACCACTCAAGCATTGTACGCAAACCGCTGGAGGTAGACATCGTCAAGTATGATAATCGAAAAACTGTACACCTGTTCACAGGTTTGTATAGGTTGGCTGTTTTATTGAGGACCAGTTATTAGTTATTACACCTCATCTAATCATTTTATTTAAAATGAAAGCCTCGAGATTCACCTTTCGCAGTGTTCACGCTTACGTGCATCCTAACGATCCACAATCCCGTTTAGGACGAAAAAATAACCAGCAGGAAGGATGTAGTCTGCGCAGAACCCTTGCTTGATGAGTCACCTGGCATGCGTAGCCCATGCAGCTGCGAGCTCAACACAGGTCACTGTGTTTGTGACTGGGTAACCGGCTTGGTGCGCGTGCGCACCCACTTCGCTCGAAGCCAGCCTGGTTTACCGGTGCGCATTTTCCACTGAAATAGAAGCAGTGACACCGACAGTATGCTCACGTACTCGAATACAATATGGACATTATACCAGTTTATGAAGGCTTATTATGATATTTCATGTTTCGCGTAATAATGGGATGACAGTTCGACCGTCGATTTCGACAAGGACCACAGTATGCTCCAAACCAGGTGGTGCAGGGACGGTGACTTCCACGTTAATTAGTTTTAAGTGATAGTAGCCTTGCGCTGCAGCTACCACACTCTCTCCTCCTCCCCCACCTGAGCCCGGTGTCAAGAGAGAGTCAAGAAGACCGGAGATGGGAGAGGGCGCAGGTGGCTGGCGCGACCGGAGCCGCCAAACCTGGCTCGGATCCCACGCAGTGGGAGTGCCATAAAGGCCACATTAAGAAGGAGCCATTGCAACCTGACTCTCAGTCCGCCACTCCACACAAAACATACATTGGGTTGACCACGCGGTCCGAGGTATCCCGTCAGTTGGCAACCTTCCAAGCCACGGCTTTTAGCGCACCATGATAGTTTCAAGCGCGTCAGATTGTTTATAGTGAGGAACATGCGCTGAGCTGTCGACCTCACTCTCTTCCCCACCCCCACAGTCAAACCGCTGTCCGAGCCGGTCAGTTGTCTGAGGTGGGAGTGGACGTAATGGCAGTTTTAGACCAAAGTTCGCAAAAACGGAAGATGCTATTTCCCACTAAATGTCTCTACAGCACCGTTTGACAAACTAGCCGACGCCAATACAATTGCAAATTTTACTGGTGACGTGGCGTGTCCGTGAGTCGAAGTAAAGCACGCTCTACAAGTAAATAGCGCAGGCTCGTTGAGAAGTTCGATAGATGCTGCGGACGTGGCAGTACTGGTCGCAGGTGTCTACCTTATTCATGCTGAATACAAATGTTTGGGATAGAGACCACAAAGAATAACTGGGCTTTATAGGGCTCTGGAGTTACGACAATCGAGAAGACTCGAGATTCTGTTAATAGCAAGCGGCAGATGTAGCGAAAAATCAGTCATAGATATCGCGACTTCGGTCAGTGTGAATTGTGTGGAAAAGCACGTGGACTTTGTAGAGTGAGTCTGAACAGTTGGTGGGTGAAACACCAATACCACACTGAGTGGGTCGGTGGGTGACAAACTAGGCGACTAAAGCGATTGGGCAACATGACGATGGCAGCAGCGGCTAACACTCTTGTTGTCTGTACGCTAATCTTCACACACCTGGTGCGTCTTTCATCTGCTTTACTCTTGTCTACTCGCGGTAAATGAGAAACATTACCAGATTCGTCATATCTTGTGGAAGACTTGTACAAATTCTTGTTGAACACGTCGACGACGGGGGAAAGTTCAGGGCACTGTTTACTTTTGAGACTGTAGACACGATGTTGCGGCATAGCGGATGCATGAGAAATGCATCAATGTGATTATTTACAGCGCACGAGGTTTTCTGTTGAGTACGGTGACAAGAGCTGAAACCGTTCCTCGGTGTGCAGCCCTTATGGACTATGGGGAACGTCGTATAAAAACCAGCAATCACTTTTAAACAAGTAAACGAGGGTTCAACCCTTATCTTGAGAATAAATTCGCCAATGAAAAGAATAGAGCCTTTATAAAGAAGACTACAAGGACAAGATGTGTTCGTTTGGCAGTAAGACTACAAATCCGGGGTCGGTTCGAGATGGACGCAGTCAAGAAAGCTGCACACGAGCAAGGTTGCTGAAATCACAGCGGGCCATTGGCATAACGGAAGAAGAGCGAGGCTCCACGAAGGAAAGCGTTCTAAAAGGTTGAGAAAGGAGGTGTCAAAGTCATGAAAAGGACGGTGTCTGCAAATGGGATCACCGGCACACTCAGATGGACTGGATGATTGTAGAGTATGTGATAAAATACGGGTAAGTCGGGATAGTCTTTGACATCGCATCGAAAATAGAAGATTCTATTTAGGTCTAAAAGAGAGTCTGGAGGCTATGTCGCCCAACTGCTTGTAAACGCAGTGTAGATCTGTTCAAGGTTAACTGACTGAAGCTGACGGCCACAGGACATAGCCGCAAGCGGTAGCCTGCAATGGTTCCTACTGTATATATTGATAGGGTTAATACTACAGATCGCTGTAGGAGAACGTCTCCGGCGCTAACCACCCCCATAGGAATCTAAGATTAGCGAATTGAAAGGCAGCTGTCAAAACGATTTCAAAACAATCAAAAAACAGGAAGGACTAAAAAATTCTTAAAACGTACGCGTTGCTGAAGGTACTTGTAGCAGCTGACACTGTTTTTGAAGGGAATGGAGACGGACAACCTGTGGGGAAATGTAATAGTTTATAATTATGACTATTAGTAAATACGCGTAGACACAAAAAATAGAAGAGCAAAAAAACACGGCCATATGCGAAGCTTTGAAGTAGTCCCCAAAGAGAGCATTCACTGTAAAAAAAGATAACAGTTGTTTTAGGACAGGGTTTTCGAGACATCCCTAGGAGTACCGCCGGGGTGACTCAGGGATTAAAAACCTCTTGACACTAGCAAATATTCTTTGAAAATAGTTTATTCTGCGAGAGGAAATGAAGGTGAAGGGAAATTTTGCGTTGGTTAGGGATATCGTGGTAGTTGATCACTTATTTTAAACTCGGACACTTATTACGAAATTTCGGCTACTGCGTTTCGGAGATGCAATATCGACGCCGCAGCAAAGACATTCCCCAGACAAACACAGATGTCCCAGGTCTCTCCTTCCACCGCCCTGGTCACGTGTCCTACATGCTAGGGGGAGTCAGATTACGCTGTGAGAGGAAGATTTAAAAGCACAACAAAGCCGCCTACTGAGATGGATGAGGCACAATTTTCTTCTGCGTCAAGGCGTCTTGTCTCAGGCAGCGGCGCAACCGAAGTGCTGTTCTCTACAACAGACTTCGGTGAGTTTCTAAGCGTACTCCTCCTCTCTCACGTGAAGCGGGAGATGCAACCTTTAGGGCGCCAGTTAACTGCCTCGAAAGCCGGGCCCTAAAGGGTCCCCGTGATGGCTCAAGTGGGATCAAAGCAAATAGCCAGGAGTGCCCGTGTTTTTGATAGAGGCGTCTTTACTCCGGCTATGCATAAGGAACAACAAACAAGACAACATACCCAGCTCCGCTAACGGCCATAACTGTGGAGGTAACTGTCAGACTGTGAGTAACCATCGACACGAACATCTGTTGGAAAATAAATAATCACATATTATAAATAAATACAACTTGAGTGGGGGAGGTTCTGGCTATTGGTTTTTCGAGAAAAGGCAGCCATGCAAGAACGTTCCAAGTCATCTGGGTAAATAATGAAGAGTAACTTTGGTAGTGGGTGGTCATCTGAGGCCTTCAGAAGAGCACAAAGAGCGCTTAGAAATCGGACATAATTTGTAGTTTATTATGCATAGGATGACAGGAAAATTAGCCGCAGAAAAGGCGCGTGCTCACTCGCCAATACAGGCAAATGATTAATGAACAAGACTTCGTTAAAAAACCGCAGTGCTAGAAACATTTATTTCAAGGCATGGTCCGGTACGGTCCACTATATCCTCTCATATACCAGGCTCCGATGGCAAGACAGTCAGGACGGCCCAAAATAGTCCACGGCATAGTCTAATAAAGCTCGAAAGACCTTTTCGCTTGGCACATGAACTGGTAATATAACGTTAACGTAAATAATTATTTTAATTAGCACTCATAAAGGTACTTTCACGTGTAGAAGGCTCTTACAAAAACGGCAGGCGGCTCGGATCCCATCTGAATGACAGTATCATATAGGACACATTGAGCTTGATTCCCAGTCCTCAAGCCAGTCGGCGCACATAAACACAGAACGGACAACAAGTCAGTTAGCCGTCTTCCAGGCCATGAATTTTAGAGCACCGTGAGAGTGTTAAAGCGTATCGGAATTGGTATATGGAGGAATGCGCTGTACTTCCGTGATATTGGGATTCTCAGGTTAACCTCCTCTCTCTCACCCGTCCGGGTTATTCAGTCATCTGCCGCTGGGATTGGGCGCAGTGTCTGACAAAATTGCGACAGCCCGTCTACGTATACCAAAGGGGACCTGGTCATGCATCAGGCTGCGTCAAAGGACATGCTCTCCACTGACGTGAGCAAAGCATGTTCTGTCCGTTTGTCGGGCATAGGGAAATCTCAAACGTTCTTCAATAGTGTAACCTGACAAATAACGTGATCTTCTAATAAAAATTATAACAAATGACTATATTCACAGATAAACGACGCTGTCTTTATTGCTGATTTTCAAGAAAGGTTGATAAAGGCATCACGATCGTAATCGTCAAATGCAACGAACAGCAAGGAGTTTCGGCAGGAGTGATCAGACACTGATCAACATTTTCCATTTCACTATTCCTTCAACATATCACAACAGTCCAACCTCCCCTCTTTCGTGGGGTGCCCCGCACTTAACGGTGCCCATATGGATTCTTTTGTAACTAATCATGATGTATTTTATATTTTCGTGGAAGTTTTTGCGAACTAAAGCCGACACTGATTGGAAGGAGAGCGACGTATTTGATATGATCTATGGCCTCCACTAGGACCATGTTCTGTTGCCGAAACTGCTAGATCAGATTAGATTTTCAAACACACGTTTGCCGTTGTTACGCAGCAGTTATAGCGAATTCCTTTGCGAAAATACAGAGTGCGACGTCCAAGAAAGGTGAGGTTGAATCTGAAATCGGTCTGAAAACCACTTAATCAAAGAGGGTTATGGTAGTCTCTGGTTTTGGGGCTGAAGACAGTAAAGCCTTTTGGGTCGGCAAGCAGCCTCCGATAACTAGGATTGAAGTGCCCGCCAAACGGTTAAATTCAAGTTGAACACGGGATGAAGCAACCGTTAGAGGTCTTTGTCCGACCACGACAAAACTATTGGAGTGGGCGAAGATCAGCTAGAGGACAACAGTGCGCGTACACGAGGTTTTTGAAAACTAAAATGTAATACGGACGCCGGAAACCACCCGTACGCTTAGAAGATATCCATAGGCTGGAAGTATTCGGTCGATGTTGCTTACACACCGCCTTCTGAACTCAGTTCCGATCGGTCCTTTAATGAGTAACTGCAGTCGGCAACTAATAAAACCATCCCTACTCGTCAACTGAGGGTGATATCGGCTGGCACGTTATCCTACCTGAATCCCGCCACGTCTGAAAAGGATATAGATAAAGGCATGGGTGAACTTGTTGGAAGCTGAACGGGAGCAGATCGCTGATCCTATGGTCGTCAGGACAGATATCAAATGGCTCCACTTGGTTTTTGAGGCGGATAGTGGCCGACTGAAATGGAGGGCGATAAGTTGGTATGTTCTCAACCGGCAAGATGGAGCTGACTCGGCCTTTAATGTGACAGACTATCACAAATACAAACACGAGTAAGCCAGAGGCTTCGGGAAGACTGAACCGACCTTCGAATTGAGAACAGACCACATGGGCTGCATCCAAAGGAAGTAATTACGCAATTACGACGTAAGTAGGACAAATTACAAACCCAAAAATATAAATACATGCATAGATATGGACTGAATACTCACAGTGGCAATCATAGGTGTGTGCTGTTTCAGTTCTGGGTCAGCACCCTCGGGGAAAATATAATTGTTCACCACATAGGCAAAAGAGGCTACGAGCCAAACTGTGATTGCCTCACCGAGTAACCGGGGCAAAAGGCCGCTGGAATTCGAATGAGGCAAGAAAAGGAGGGAACGAGACATACCTGAAAAGCCCGGGCAGTCCTTCTTCAAAGTTTATATCGATGAGCGCATTGATCAGATTACTGAAGGGAGTATCAATCGCAGAACAACCTACTTTACCTATATATGTTTTCTTTACCAACAATCTGTCCAATCTGCCGTACCATCACCACTGGAAAATGAATATTGTAAAACATAGCTATAAGGATAACCTTGGAAAGGATAGCTGGCAATAATTCCCAGGCAGCGGGCAACCATTAACTTTGAGGTCTAGAAGAGGAATTTTCAAGAAATGTCGGGCAAACCAACCTCCTGGGCGAAAACCTTGGGGCCATTGTTTGTGTCAATAACGGACTTCTTATTGTAATAGTTGACAACATTCCGCTGAAGGAGTATGAATAGCAAAGTAAAAAATATCAGCAGAGAAATGTTTTACGTAGTGTAACATTTTAAGCATTCAAACTTATTACGTAGTAAAACAGGGTAATTCAGAGTTAAGAACGCATGCTACAGTGCATTGTCAAAATTGCTAGTAACAAAGTTGCCAACTTCACTTATTTCCCAACCATTTCCAACTCGTTACCTACTGACAGTAAAAAGAATTTACGGGAAGGTGGTGTGGTGAACTCAAACAGCTACTTAGCATCCAATTTGGTTCATCCTAATGCTTCACTGTTGATCTAACGGGCAGAACCGCAGTGATCAAAATGCTCACGGTTACGTCGTTTAACAGCTTAAGTGGTTCTGGGCAGGACGAAGCCGAATCTTAAAACTCGTCCTCAGTTTAGAAAAAATCCCTTCAACCTATCAGGTACTTAAGTTTAGGTGAAATTTCGCATCTAAACTATGGCGGTGCTCCCTCTCCAAAGTCTACCAATTTCGGCTTATTAAAAGATGGGTTCTGTGAAAACCACGGATACAGTCCACATTGAAGACAATTTGTCCCTTGAAACAGTTTTCCTGGCTGGAATACGGTACCAGTTGGCTCTCAGGGACTTGACACTGACTAATTCTTGAAGCTGACAGGGGGATTTTCTCTCGAAGCGTCAGTCACTAAGCCAACAAACATAGTACCCTTGACACTATTTTATACAGGTTGTCATAATTTGGTTGCAGCAGTCGGGGACAGTAATCTGGGAGTCAGGTGGAAATATCACATCGTAAGCAACTCCCAGCCTTCATTCAATAGTATCGTTTAGTGGAATAGCAAACAAGATGTACCTTTACGAATAGCCGCATGATAGGTCTTGATTAACTTAATAATTTCAGTCGGAAGGCCGCACAAAAGTTATTGTGATTCAGGACTTCCATGAACTTAATAGAAGACTGTAGCGCAGGCTAGACAGTAGACTACTGGTTGTTGCGAGCAACCCCTGTAAAATTTCAGGCGCAAAAGTCAAAGTACTTGGTAACTCTACCGATGTCTAGTTATGAATATAGACTGGCTGGGTTTGACCTTGCATTGGGACATCAGCGAAAAACGCCAATGCGACATGAATTGTAGCAGTTCCCCTACCTTTCGGATTGGAGGCCGACACAAAAGCAGTAGGATTCCTCCCAGCATGAGTACTTGATTATTCCATGGGACTAGGACAGGGCTAGGGCAACTAACAGATTTCAACAGAAGTGTCACGTTAGGGCGCATTCGTCCAGTTGAGCATTAATATTCCATTGAATATTTTATCCGAGATGGATAATATGACACTCCAAAAGTTGGAGGAGGGTTCGAGATCTGATGCTGCAAGGTATCTGCTTCGGCCTAATAGCTGCCACAGCCTTTTATTGCAAAACTGAAACAGTCATCGAAAGGAATACTTGATGTTGATGGGCACAGTAATACGGTTATTTGGTTGCTTCAGTCATAGCGGCAAGGAAAAACAGCAACTGCCTCGCAAAGGAAGACTTCAGTTGTGCTATGGAAACTTGGGTTTGATTATAACATAGTTTCCCTGGATTTAATCCCATTGGCAAGGGCATTGATGATGGTGTTTGTGGCGTCAACTTCAATCGGCTCCGTGCTACAAGTTAAAAATATATCACATAGATGATTTTCATTGCAGCTACCCAGCAGGAGATGATTGGTCCTTCGGTAAGACAGAAACAAAACAGATGCCAATGGGTTCGAGGTATACTCTACACTTCCGATTATGCCATCCCAAAGGCGTTGGCAACGAGGGCCGGTACAGATGAGCAATTTGGTATGGTTGGTACGGAGGGTATATTCGATTAAGTTCGTTTGGTAGTAAACGGTTTCAGAGACAAACACAGTGAATTGATGAAAGCACTCCTGTGAGAACACTGACAGAGTGTATAAGCAATGGTTTTTTTCTTAAAAAACTTCGTTTTCGCTGCTTGAGGTCATGGTTAACCGACAAAGTCGAACTGAGGAGTTGCGCGCAGTGTTTACCTAATAATTGACTTTGACGTTCTATGAACTACCTAACAAACGTTAGCAGAGCCTGTCTAGCGACACAGGAGGTCACAATGAACGGGCATATGACAAAGGAGAAACCCGAGACAGTTGCATACTCCAGGGACAAACGTTATCTATAAAATATTGGCTGGTTATCCCATAACTGAGAGGGAGAGAGAGAGCTAGTTGCAAACAGTAATTGACTGATCTCGTTAAATTGTGAAATACGCTTTCCATTAGAAAGGATTACTGAACCGAAGTGGTAATATGTGTTAGTATGCAGCACAATCCCAGTCAAACCAGGATGTCGGCTTTAGGATGTGCTGCAAAAATTACCCTCGGTCACAAGGGCAACTTAGCATGCATTTTTGTATTGATTTTAGATTTTCTTACAAATTGAAATGTATTTTATAGAAAACATGCCCAAATATGTGTTTTTGTCTTAAATTGCTAACAAATCACATTTTTATCAAATTACATACTCAAAAGATAGTAAGTTTTAAAAAGCTTTTCAATTCCTGGAAACTTTGGGTCCGATCTGCGGTTGAATTTTCATATAGGGTTAACTAGCTGTATACCTTCAAATAAAAAAACCGTACATTCCTCTGTGCCCTAAAAGAGGCACGACATGACGTTAATAAAACTATGATGTATATTTTATGAGGAGCATTAATAAACAGAAAGATACGATGCTATTCGAATGGAAATTGCAGGGATTTAAAGATCTCATAGAAACCTCGCAAAACCGAATGATTCCCCTTCGTCGAATATAAATAGGAAGTACGTGAGTTCCTACCAAACGAAAGCAAGAATATTTTCGTACAGGATTTTTATAAGCTATATTTGGGCATCGAACATCAGCAGAAAATGCATACTACTTTAGTAGACATTTTTATCAAGTGCGTTTTTCACAAGCAGCTGAAAAGAACAGCATTTAAAAGCCAATATCCAGGCGTGTCTGAAATACCTCGGGAAAAGGTTGAATGACAATCCACATTACCATGCCACCTAAGTAAGCCTTCGCTATCGAAAAGGCAGTTCAGAACTTCGGTCAATGTACCAACGAATATGACTAGAAATGCACCGGATTCAGTGGGATTAAAATCAGTAGTGAACGGTCCGGAATTAATGAAGATGAGAAAGTGGCCTATATACGCCTACCAAAGGTCTCACTTGGTGCGTTTTTGTCGTGAAAAGGAAATAAGGAGGGTAAAAGCGAGGAAATCATTCTCGATCAACCAAATTTTGACCCTGTTCTTATTCCGCAGGTCGTGAAAAGCTATATCGACTGCCATTTCGTGTATGATTGATATCGGGAATAATACGGAACTGAGACAATTGCGACAGCCAATTTCTTAAAACATACGGCAGCAAACAAGTGACAGCAGTATCAGTGTTCCAAAATCTGGCAAACCGATACACACGGACTCGCAGGTGCTAACTAGCTAAAGTAACTTCGTTTATTCGCGTGTACGCGCAACGCGGCAAAAACCGCTTAGGCGGACGATTCCGAAGACATCAGGTGCAAAGATAAGGCTGATGAAAAATCGGAGCTAATGAGAATGACAAATGAGTCCTTTTGATAGAGGGTTCAGCCGTCGAGGCAAAATGCACATTAAATCTTATTTAAATCACTTGCACATTTCAGATTTTGTTGTACATAGGTATCCTGTGATAAAAGGTGATAATTCAAAAACTGAACGCTCACGATGATAGCGCATGTGACAAGTTATCAGCGAAGTCTACCGAAACGGCGTAAAGTTTATGCAACATTTGGCCGTACGTTTCGAATTCAAACTTCAAATAACTTTGTTTCGGAAGAGTACCTTTCAAGTTACTGTAGAGCTGTGTTAGAAAAGTGCATCTTTTTTTCCCGTATAGTCCACATTACGACATTTCCCCCCGTATGTATGCAAGGTTGTTAGTCACCCAGATGATTGAACATGGTCATTTTTCGAGAAATTCGGACTAACTGGCGCTCATATAGAACGTTGGCTAGGCTTGAAAGCAAACGAACACTACTTTTTGCCAGCTTAAAAAAATATAAATTTCAATCAGCAATGGGCGCACACCGAGTTAATAGCTTCACGAATCAAACGTGCTCTGTACACATTGCCAATGTCACAAACAGGTAACTAACTACCAGGCCGAAATCGGCAAACTCATGACAACAGAGGGGGAAAGACGACCGGGAATGCGGGTAAATTTGCATAGAACTATTGTAGGCTCACTTTGCTTTTATTTATTCGATTATGACCCTGAACAAATATCAATCTATGCATCCATTGACAGAATACTCCAAAAAGAGCGATAAGTGAAATTCGAGGTCTTCTCAAGAATATAGGTTGAAGTTGAGAAGCTAAGGCTTGCTATTTTTGTTGTACGTGGTGTCAGTGGACCATTTACGATCAAACAGATATAACCTAGATATAATGAGATTAAAGGGTTGAAGCACTAATGCAAGGCTGTGCGAGAATACAAATAAGAAATATTTATTGAGGCATGCATCAAAAATCATAGGCGTAGGCAAATCAGACCTTAAGTAATCTAAAATAATCGTGGGGAAAAAATAAACAACTGACACATCTTATATTGTTTACCAATAAGGATTTAGACCCCTAGATGAAAGAGGTCCGGATGTGGCGAAGTAAAGGTTAGCATTTGTGCACAGTTTAAATAAGGTCGGTGGCGAACAGGTTGGAGAAATAATCAAGTTATTTTCAAAAACAAACATTATACATAGCTTGTAAGAAAGCCTGCCAATGTAAAATGTAGTAAAGTTTCCTCACAACAAGAGAATGTGCTGCAAACTGACACCCAACGACAAACATACATTCAGTACGGATCCATAGTCTCCACGTCACGGCTGTGACAAAGATCCTGGAGAAACTGGGGTCAAGAGACTCGGTAGGCGCACAGCGTCCGCCAACTATAGACAGACATTTTCGTGGTTATGTCGTTCAAAGGTGCACTATGAATATGCAAATAGCGTTGGGAATTGTCCTTTGTCCCAGGTGGATAATATTGGTCCCGAACTTCTTGTCATCTCACCGTACACGAAAACCTAGAAGTCCTTTAAGTAATTTTGAAAGTGTACGCGAACTCAATCTTTTGACTGGCCTTATTTTACGCGGCAAGCACGAAGTTATCGAAATAAGTTAAGTAAGTTATATGACCCATGGGTTTTCAAAATTAAACAAGCGACTTGACTAGGCATAGGAGTCCACCTACCATGCAATGATGTGAAGGCTGTGCAAACAACGTGCCGGCAACACATCCTGTTGCCCAGTTAATGTGCGACATCTAAAAGTGGCAGGAAATTTTGTCTCCCTACTTCAGGCATTGGACATAATTAGCCATCGTTTTAGGTACAGATAAAGGCACAAAAATTCATTTTTTTCGAACTCGCCGCTCCGGGTACACTTTAACTCTGTTTGCCACGTAGTGATTCGTCGCCATTATGGGATTTTACCGGCTGTTTATTTCAAATATTTTTCGATATTCACATTTTTCGCCATAATATTCTTATGGCTATGTGCTTCAACATAATTACAGGCATTTACTGAGTCCCGGTTTGGTTTCGAGTCACACATACGTTTCCAAAAAAACGACCGAAGCATCTGAGAAACAGGAGACAATTGTCAACTTATTCAATTTGACTTAAAATAACCTCTCGATTTCAGAGGCGTATCAAGATGGAGGAGAAGTCCCTATAGAGCAAATTTATTATCAGGGAAACGATCACGGATCTTAAATGTAAGAGGCAGAAAAATTGCGCATGACGTACATCACGTGTTTCTGAAAAGTCTACATACAAAAAGCTTTACCAACTAAAGTAAACTGATATTTTTCCCTGCACCCGAAATACAGAAGTGTTGAATGGCTGAGGTGTTCTAATGAAGGGAGAAGGATTGTCGTAAAAATCAAGCTGTACTCGAGTACAACTCGATTTTTTCGAAGAGCCTTCACCCTTCACATAGAAATAGGGTTAACAACAGAGTTTTCCAGAATACGTACACATCCTTACCTTTAGATAAGCATCGCAAGCAACGCTTTTGATATTACTCCCTATTATTGAGGCAGTGAGGCCCGTAGAAAAAATTCTGAATACACCGATATCCTCACGAAGATACCCCACTAAAATAAATAAAAACAATATCCAACAAATTACGATAGCGGAAAACATTTGGAAGGAAATATCGCTCGCCACCGAAAATAGTTTTACACCGAACTGGAGGTTCATATTCAAACCCAAGCTGGAGATAGTTGTAATACGGAAAGTACCATCATGAGGGTTCTGGCTGTAACAAGTGGATGGCCAGCAATGGATAGAGCCGTGGGAATTCCATAATCATATGAAAACTGAACCCAGGAATTTCCACAAATTTGTGTCATCGTTGTTAATTTCAAAACCCGCTTTTTTCGAAAGATAGTCTTCTAAGGCAGCTCACTTAATGCAATGCATGCGACCGATTATCTATAACTTGGTGCGTGTTCATAGGTATTCTTTGACCTGAACGCTTAGGAGCCTTTTAAGAAAAATTCTTCATATGCTCATGTTGAAATTGACGTGGTCATCTGTTTTTGACCGTGTCTTTAGAAGAATATGGGTAGATTGACCTCCACACCTCCACACAGTTAAAGCTTCATAAAATAATAAAACCCGGATATTCAGCTTATTCACTGTATTAAAAAGTCAGGCCTTAATTAAATGCTGGATAGTCTCCAACGATCCAGTCTCAACTGCTGGACGCGTAGTTTCAATGGGTGCCAGGAACCATCTCCGTGGTCACGCATAGAAATTGCGCGTCCAGCAGGCGAGACTGGATGTGCGCAACTTTTCCTTTTCTGTCAGAGAGGTTAAACCATGGAATGCTCTCCCTGAATACGTTGTGCTGTCACCATCGCTGGAAAGCTTCAAAAGGAACCTTGACATTTTTATGTTCCGAAATGAGCCGGAGTTATGAGGAATTTATCTTAACCATCGGGACTCACGGACCAATTGTCATATTTTATGATCACCTTATACATTTGCAACCCGCATGGTTTCTTTGTATACCGCACTTAATTTCCCGTTACAAATAAGGTACTAAAAAGGCCTATGTCTATTTCCCTCAACAAATTGAATTGAATTTAAAAAATCTGTTTGTTTCATCCAGCATTAATCTATTTAGAAATGACTGGCGTCGACATAAATGTACGTATATCGACTTCGGATTGTCTAAGCTTGGAATGTTAACATGCTCTCCGTATGAATGTATGTATGTATGTGGGGTGTGCCCCGTAAACGGGCCACGTGGTAGATGCGTTGGACCAACACAACGGCCACATTAGGGCATGGCATGCATTATTCGGGTTCTGCTCCACTAACAAATGCCGAACGTGGGAGGTGTGGTGGCACGCCTATGGGCGGCTAGGACTTAAGGGATCCGGCCGCGCCAGCCACCTGCGTCCTCTCCCGCCTCCGGTCTTCTTGACTCTGTCTTGACACCGGACTCAGGTGGGGGAGGAGGAGAGAGTGCGGTAGATGCAGTGCAAGTCTACTATCACTTAAAAATAATTCACCCGCAAGTCACCGTCCCTGCTCCACTCATCCCATGGAGCATAAAGTGGACATCGTCGGACTACGACGGTCTAACTATCATGTATGTGGGGTGTATGGGTACTTGTAAGGGGCAGCACCACACAGCTTGCATTTGGTCGCTCCATTTGTCTCGTACAGGTGGTGAATGCTCCTGTGGCCACCTCTAACTGGTACACAACTCTCACCAGTGGCTCCTCGAAGTTGGGTTCTTCCCAGCGGCCACACCCCGGGCAACCGTCACCACCGGCGGGCTAAACCAGGTGAGGGTCTCCGGTGTTGTGTGTGCCTCTACACCCGGTATGTCTTACTCCCGAACTTCCCACCTCCACCCTCTCAAAAAGTCCTACGGTGGGGGCGACAGCAACCCCGGAGGCGGCCAAGACTAACTCGGGTCGATCTTCCATTTAAACAAAAACGTAACACATAATGGAGTTCGGCAGCCGTCTTGGATGTCCAAACAGCCCTATTAAGGGATAGCACTGCTTGCCTCCTCGCGGAGATAGGGGCTAGAAAATGTGCCCTAAAAATGCTGGGTCTCACGTCTTCTGCAGCCGGCCGCGGCTTGCAGATCGCAAACTACGCAGTCGTAAAACTCAAACAAACAACAATACCCCCGTCCCCATCCCCTTCGCCATACTCTCCAGGCTGCTCGGGTGAGTCCACTCACACTC